>QTSX02006562.1:0-183604 GCA_014839935.2 Entomophthora muscae | reverse complement strand
TTGTGAAGAATTGTTGACCAGGGATTGTGGAAAGCTTAATTCATTAGGTGTCCATTTACAATTAACCAGGGCCAATCAATTACCCTTTTGGAAATGAGTGCCAACTTACCACATATTTAAATGCATGATAAGCAGGCCATGGCATTGTTGCTAAGGATTAATTGCGCCACGCTGCCGCCACTCTAAATAACAAGCGCCACGGCGCCGGCATTAGTTATTCTTGGTGCCAGAGTGCCGCTCTGGTTTACATTGAGCGCCGCAATAAATTACATCAAGCAACAAGACGCCAGCTTTGAAAGGAAATAACTCCAAGGCGCCAGGGTTGATTTGATTGCCTATTTGACTTGTGTTTAGAACCAGATATGGAAGTGATTGCTTACCTTAAAAAGGATCACTAATTAATATGCTAGCAGAGGATGTCCTCATGTTAGACATTGTGGGATTGTTCCCTAAAATAGAAGGCTGTTCCCTCTTCTGCCAACCCAGTCAAGACTCTACAGTGTGCTGGAATGTCCTAGAAGACATTGCCAGCAACTGGTGATTAGTAATATGAGAATACCCCTATATAAGACGTTGGCAGTAGACGCCCAGGGGAAAGTTTTTCATACTTTTATAGGACCCAATAAAAACATTCATTGCAATTAATTTGGTCAATGACTTCCAAATCTTCAAATTCCAAGGCATACAGTGAGTGTGTGCCCCTGTCTACTAATTCTCCTGTTAAATCTGCCGGTATGTGCCCATTTTCAACAAGTAGTGCTCACTACAGGGGCACCACTTGCTCCAATCAACTCTTGTCCTCCAAATTAAATGCGCCTCCCTCCATTCCCAAACACCTAACTGGATTTGGGGAACATTACTTGGTAATGGAAACCAGCAACGTGGAGAGGGACCAGCTTTTCTGACAGCAAGAGGATTCAATCAATGTTGAGGACTTACCTGTACTTCCTTCCTGCCACTACACAGAGGTTCCTGTGGTGCCGCTTGCTTGCCTCACACAGGTCAATTGCCAAGACCTAGCTTCAGTGGCCTCTGGACTCTTCATTGCATACCAACTCAGCCAGGAACCTAAAAATATCCAGTTGTCTCTCTTTATCAGCACCCTGAGGCTCAATGCCTCATGGCTATATTTTACAGCTACCTGGAAACCAATGAGGGAGACCTTAAAAAACTTCCCAACCTCAAGAAAGCAACTGACTACCTTCAAGGATTTGTTCATCCTGCGGTACATCAGTTACTGGGAGTCCAAGCCTGGCATCACCTGGAATTTTGTGAATTTTTCACATATGCAGAGTGCCAGCACCAGTACCAGGATTGGTTGGTCAACAATTGGACTCTGGGTTTGAGGAAATTTGAGCTTATACTCAAGCCAACAAGGACAACCAAACCACTCTGGCTTGTCAGCTTGAGGACCTTACCCATCAGCTGAACAATTGCTTGGTCCACATGATAGATTCAACCCTGAAAAATCTCAGAATGGGACCTGCCTGGGCCTGGGACATCACCTTCCATGCTATAGCCATCAATAAATATGTGGCAGGTGCCAATGCAACCATGAACAGTGTGAACAACCTTCTCACCAAACATGGCGTCTCCTTGGAGCAACAGGATAATTGCCTACGCAACTTGGATGAGAAGGTCTCTAACAATAAAGATAATATCAATGAGGTACAACGCCTTGCATGGCAAGAGAGCAAGGAGTCCAGCAACATTGCTAACGCTGCCAAAGCCAAGGTTCTGGCGCTTTGTGATGACTTCATCCAATATGAAGACCATATCAAGGAAGCCATTTGAGAGAAGATCTCTCAACTACGCCAGGAACTCTCAGCTCAATTCATCAATAGCTCCACCACTGAGGGTTGTGACCGCTTGGAACTCAATCAAATTCAGCAACAAGTAGAGGATATTGCAGCCATAAACAACGAGATATTATGGGAAATGAAAAGAGTACGTGTCAAAGGAGAACAGAATATTGCCTCCCTCAAGGCTGAGCTCAAAGAATTTTGAGCTGAGCTGAAGGGACATGACAAGTGTTCTGCCTCTCAGCGTGCTGCCATAGAAGACTTTTGCAAAAGAATAGTCCAGTGCGCCAGGTTGATTGAGCGCCTACGTTCTTCTCTCCGTAATGCAGAGATGGAAATAGCAGATGCTTGGGCCAAGTTGGTGGACTCCAGATGCTGCTGCAGTGGCCAAGATTTGGGTGTATCAGGTCTTTCCAGCATACCTTCTGGAGAGAGTGCCACACTACAGCCCACCTCCAGCTCAGTATACAACGACAGGGCTACCTTGTCCTCTTCAGGCCGCCAAAGCCTCCCACAAGTCTTTGCCGTCCCCCCTACGCCTGTGGATACCCCACAAGCACCCAGGGAGACTGGTCCAGCTGGGAGCTCTTGCACCAACTTCTTTGACCAGAGTCACCTTAAAGAGTCCCGCCCTTGCTGTTGTCCTCAGCCCGAAACTCCTACCCGGTTCAAACCAATGAACTTGCCTAAGTTCAATCCTAAGGGCAACGTACACACATTCATCTGCCTGTTCAAGATGTCTATGTATGGGGCCAAAAACCAAGATAAGGCCACCACCCTACTCAACCAATTAGACGCTGCTAGTACTGACCTCATTATACCGCACATGCCCAAGCACAATTTGTCGTACACAGCGGCAAAAAGTGTGTTGCTATATGAATTTGGTAGTATTGCCTGGGTCACCAAGAGAAAGAATGAATTCTTGATGATCAGCTTCAAAAAGGAAGAGACTATTGCTGACTTTGCTGACTGCTTCTACCTTGAGGCACAGATCCTCACCGGTTCAGGGTCTTTGACTGTGCACAATGCCCATATAGCTTTGCGCACAGCAGTAAAACCCTATGAGGCTTTGTACCAAACCCTCATGCCGGCCTTCCAGGACAACTGCACTTTGGATGGTATGGTACGCTACTTGCACCAGTGCAATGACACCTTTGGACCCCCCCAACACTGGACCAAAGTCCCGCCCAGTCTCCAATTATCCAGGACGCTTGGAGGCTCCTGCTAATAACAACAAGTCCATGCCAAAATCTGATATCACCAAGATGGTCTGCCACCGCTGCAACCGGAAGGGCCATTACGCCTCTAGTTGCAACTCCAAGACAGGGATCCATGCACTACCCCTTTAGAATCCAAAGTACAGGGAAAAGTCAGTGTGGAGTAGAGGAGGAGCTCTCTACGTCCACACAATCCACAAACGTTCTGCCTGACCTACTCTTTATGCCTGATACCGGATTCTCAGGGGACACGCTTCATCAGGTTCTTGTTGAAGATGTGCATATGGTGCAAACTTGCTATAAGGTTCAGGCCTCTCAAGAGGCTGCTAAGGAGATGTCCAAGCCTTATGCCTGCCAATTATTAGACAACACGCCTGACACAAAACCCCAACGCTCAGGAGATGCCACCCCCCTTAGAGGCGTCAATATGGCCATCCCCATGGAGACAATGAAAGATCACCATCCCAAACTGTGTGACAGTATTGTCAAATTTCTTTCCACTGCCAACAATTTAGACATTCACTTAGTAAATACCATTAGTTCTTCTTATTCTGAGTGCACTTATGCCGATATTTTTGTGAACAAACTCAAGGTGCAAGCTATCATTGACACAGGGCCCCCTATAAATATAGTGTCCTCTAAGTTAGTGCAGTGTATGGGGCTTGCACCAGATATTGATCACAAGAAACAGTATGATACAGCTGGACTAGGCTGTACCACTTCCCAAGGAGCGTACAGCGCGCTCTCTTTACACTTTGGCTTGCTAGCGGTCTCTGCCCCAGCTATTGTGCTTCCCAATGAAAACTAAAATATCCTGATTGGAACCTCATTCATGCAACAGTATGGAGTAAAAACTGACCTTGAGAATGACGTTCTTGAAATCTTGGGGCAGGCAATCCCTCTGTATTACAACCGCTTGAACCCAGAGGTGGGCAGTCATACTACCCCTATGTTAACCTTGCATATTGCAACGGTGTTGTCCCAGTCAAGTACCGTAAAATGAGACGCCAGGTTAAACATCTTCCCACCCAAGTTGAGGAATATAAGGGTCTGCTGTTATGTGCCAACTCTTCTTACACTATCCCGGCCGGTCATCAGGTGTTAATGGATATTGGATTGGAATTACAGATTCCCCAAGGGCTTTACGGGGAGATAGAAACCCCTAGGAATTGCTCTAGGCTAGAACCCCTGGTTGCGCCTGGCATTGTACTCCCTAATCATGGGCCTATAAAGGTATTGCTTGCCAACCTCAATCACTCTCCTGTTGATGTAAAGCACCATCAAGTAGTGGCGTACCTGCATCTATTAACAATTGAAGATGTGACGGAGATACATAATTTTGGCACCTTGGATGAGTTTGGCCTCCCTTCATAAGAAGAAATGCCGCCTGCTATATGCATGATCATCCCACGGGAACAACTACAAGGGCTCACTGTAGCTCAACAGGATGCAGCCCTTGCCCTATTTGAGAAATACAAGGATATATTTGCCAAGGATGACTTTAACCTGGGATGTGAACAAAACACACTCCACCACATTGACACGGGTGAGGAACACCCTATACGCCTTTGCCCCATACAACGTTCTCTTGCTTCTGATGCCACAGTAGATGAAGAAATTGGGAAGCTGGTCCAACTAGGCCTGCTTGTTCCATTCAAGAGCCCGTGGTTGTCTCCAGTACTCATAGTCAAGAAGAAAGATGGGAGCAATTGTATTGTTATTGACTACTGCAAGCTTAATAACATCACTAAGAAGTACTCATACCCCCTTCTGCGTATTAACAACACACTCAACCACCTGGGAGGTGCTAAGTTTTTCTTTGCAATGGACTTAATATCTGGATATTGGGAGATTGAATTGCCTCCCAAGGAGCAGGAGAAATGCGCCATCATCACCAGTCAAGGGCTCTTCTAACCCACCCAAATGCCACAAGGACTGTGCAATGCCCCTGCCACATTCCAACGTGCCATGAACAACATGCTCCATGACCTCAAGCTGAGCTGTGTTTTAGTCTATCTGGACGACATCAATGTATTTTCAAAAACATTTTTGGATCACCTTCAACACTTTGAGGAGGACTTCTGATGCCTGGCGGCTGCTAACCTTAAGGTCAAACCCAGGAAGTGTGACTTCTTTAATGATCAACTTTAATACCTTGGCTTTGTGATTGACGCCAAAGGGCTACGGCCTCAGCCAACTAAAGTTGAGGCCATAGAGAATATGAAGGTGCCATTCAATAAACAAGATATCCAAGTGTTCCTGGGCATGATTGGCTATTATTGGCGCTTTGTCAAAGACTTCTCAAGGAAGGAGGAGGCCCTCTTCCATTTGCTGAAGAGTGATGTGCAATTTGACTGGACCCCAGCCTTCCAACAAGCCTTTGACACCCTACGCTTGAGCCTCATGAACAAACCAATCCTGAGATACCCATATTTCAGCCGCAAATTCATTGTTCAAACGGATGCCTCACTGACTGCAGTGGGCAGTGTGCTTTCCCAGATGAACTCCAACGGTAAAAAACACCATGTAGCCTACTGCAGCAGAACCCTAAACGTTCATGAACGTAACTATACTGTGACTGAACAAGAGTGCCTGGCAGTGATATACGCATAAAAACAGTTCTGTGTATACCTTCATGGCGTCCACTTCAAGGTAATCACAGATCATGCATCACTACGCTGGCTCCAGAACTTGAAAGAACCTGAAGGGCGCCTAGCACAATAGGCGCTAAAGCTCCAGGCCTAAGACTTTGAAATATCACACAGAGCAGGTGTCAAGCATCAGAATGCAGATGGACTGTCTTGGCTACCGGCATTAGCCCACCTGGCTGATGTCTCTGACCTACTTTATGATAAAATGCTGACAGTCAACTACCAGGATGAGCCTGCAGAAGTTCAGCACACCCTAGATAGGCTACTGGAAGACACTGAAATCAAGAATGAGCGTATATTGAAACACACCCTAGAAGGAATAAGAATAATGCCCAGACCATCAGAACAGGCGGATCTAATAGTTTACGCCCATAAGGCAATAGGCCATGGAGCTTTCTGGAAGACACTTGCACAACTAAAAACCACATACTTTTGGGAGACCATGGCCTTTGACGTACAAGAAACGCTGAGCTGCTGCAAGTAATGTCAAGGGGAAAAACTGTTCAAGAAGTCAACAACCTATCACTTGGCTCGGCCTAACTTTGCTTGGCACACTGTCTCAATTGATGTTGTAGGGCCCTTGCCAGCCAGCAACTACCACACCAAGTACATCATTGTTGCAATAGACCACTTGACCAAATGGGTGGAGACAAAAGCAGTGCGCAACTTGGGTGCTAACACTACCGCAAAATTCCTACTTGAACAGATCATATTGCGCCATGGTTGTCCTCAAGTTATTCTCACCGACAACAGCACCAATTTTAATTCCCATGTGGTGACCAAGCTCAATGAACTTATGGGAATCTGAGGAGTATTTTCAACACCCTATCACCCTGAGTCAAATGGAATGATGGAGAGAATTAATGGGACCTTATTAGGCATCTTGAGGAAACTGGCTGCTAGCTGCCCCGCTGAGTGGAACACGTTCCTGCCGCCAGCTATCTTTGCCTACAACATTGCCATTCACTCCTCTACAGGGAAGTTGCCATTTCAACTCTTGCATGACAGACACCCCACACTACCCCCCATTCTATACTTGTGTGTTGGGGAAGAAGACACTCAATTGCCTCATGCGTACCAGCAAAGGCTGGCCCGCACTTTGATTCAATTGCAGTCAGAAGCCTACTCCAACGCATTGGCCAAGAAGATACAGAACCAGGAAAAAGATAATGTCTGGCGGGCCCCCTCCAAGAGTTCCAAGTAGGTGACTGGGTACTCTTCCATAACACACATGTATTTGGCAGAGTTCACAAGCTGGCAACTCTATGGATAGGCCCATTTGAAGTCATTTCTTGGACATCCACAGACACCTACACTATCAAAGAGATTAAAGACAGACAGATGGTCAACCTTGTACGCGCAAAGTTCCTGAGGAAGTTCATAAAGAATCCCCCTCCCAAAAAATAAAAGTGATACCACTACAAAGAATTAAGTATATGGGGAAGTAAAAAGAAGAACTGATACAAACAAAACAAAAAAGAATAAATTATAACTATAAAGACAAAATAAGGAGGCAAGGCTTTATTGGCTGATTATTCAGAAGGGCAACGTCTGGAGCCAGAAGGACGGGAACAATTGGCTGGAATCTTGCTGGAGGTACCTGTGGAAGGAGCGCTGTCTGCAGGAAGATTGGGGAAAGAATGACAGCTGGTATTGGAATAAGGGCGTTTTGAGGTCAAACAGGAGACTAGAGGAGCTACCAGTTCATACTCATCATTATCCATTCAATTGCGTACAAAGGCAAGAGCCACCAACATTTGGCACCAAGCCAGTTGAGAGTTTCAGGACATACCAGTCCAACCGCACAGAGGCAAGCAAAGATTCTCCTCATGAACCAGACGTCCTCACCCACCACAAGCAGAGAAGGCAGAGCTTATGGTAAGGCAATTGAGCAGTAAATCCTCCATATAAGAGTAGCACGCAGGCAAGGATATCTTTGACTGGTAGGCTAGCTCACAAAAGTGTTCAAGGCAACACCCTGCAAAATCCACAGCACCATAGGAACACACCTTGGAAGGGTACCACATGAAATAGGCAACAGATGCAGCCAAGGGAAGGTACAACTGTGGGTTGTTCTCCTTCATTGCTTGGACAAACAAACACAAGGCCAAGGAGAAACAACAGGGCGCGTTAGCCTGAAGATCCAGCCCAAGAGTGCGGGGAAGCTCAGAATTGATGGACTGCTCTAATGCCCAGATGCAAGTGACCTCACACACGTACTGGTTGCGCTGGGTGATGATGTAGACATGCTGCAAAGAAAAGCCGCTAGTGTCTTTAGCTATGACATGCAGACAGAGGTCAACCTCCCCAGTTAATTGCTCCACGTTGTAACTACTGTGGTAACGAGCGCCCAAGCAAATTGGTGTCACTGTGTCATCCTTGGTAAACAACACCTGCACATACACGTAGAGCGTCTCTTCATGGTGGCTTATCCCAAACCAATTAATGATGGCAGGATAGGCAGAGGGCATCTCTTTGGAGTTACAACGGGCGCAAAGTAGTGTAGAGGGCATCACAAGCGGGGACAAAGCATTTTCAAGGACAATGTTGTCAGACCAGTCTAGGAGATCCTCAAAGCCAAGGCAAGGAAGTTAGATTAGGGGGCACCTCAGCCTCTGCAAAAATGGAGTTGGCCTCCCCGCCCCCCTCGGCAGGCGTGACCGTGCCATGCTCTGACCCTGCCACTGTGGTGTCACAGTCCTGGGGCCGCAATTGGCAATTGTTGGCAGGAAGTAGCTGGTTTAAGAAACAGACCCATGAAGGGCGTGGCATTTGCATGAAAGTGTTACAATCTTCTTCAGTCATACCAGCCATAAGGCTCTGGTAGACTTGATGCAAGGAAATTTGTTTGCTATTGTGGGTGCTCATGAGAAAAAGAATGAAGAGTAGCCCTGGTCAAATGGGGGGATATGTGAAGAATTGTTGACCAGGGATTGTGGAAAGCTTAATTCATTAGGTGGCCATTGACAATTAACCAGGGCCAATCAATTACCCTTTTGGAAATGAGTGCCAACTTACCACATAATTAAATGCATGATAAGCAGGCCATGAAATTGTTGCTAAGGATTAATTGCGCCACGCCGCCACCACTCTAAATAACAAGCGCCACGCCGCCAGCATTAGTTATTTTTGGCGCCAGAGCGCCGCTCTGGTTTACATCAAGTGCTGGGGTGCTAGCATAATTAATTGCAAGCGCCAGAGTGCCACAATAAATTACATCAAGCACCAAGACGCCAGCTTCTTTAAGAAATAACACCAAGGCGCCAGGGTTGATTTGATTGACCTATTCAACTTGTGTTTAGAACCAGATATGGAAGTGATTGCTTACCTTAAAAAGGATCACTAATTAATGTGCTAGCAGAGGGTGTCCTTGTGCTAGACATTGCGGGATTGTGCCCTAAAATAGAAGGTTGTTCCCTCTTCTGCCAACCCAGCCAAGACTCTACAGTGTTCTGGAATGTCCTAGAAGACATTGCCAGCAACTGGTGATTAGTAATATGAGAATACCCCTATATAAGACGTTGGCAGTAGACGCCCAGGGGAAAGTTTTTCCTACTTTTATAGGACCCAATAAAAACATTCATTGCAATTAAGTTGGTCAATGACTTCCAAATCTTCAAATTCCAAGGCATGCAGTGAGTGTGTGCCCTGTCTACTAATTCTCCTGTTGATTTTGCCGGTGTGTGCCCATTTTCAACATCTTTGCTGTGGCAATAGTGCATTTTCTGATATTTAAGCACTTGTTTCCAATAGGATGTGAAACCAACCAATTGGAAACCAGTGCATAAATATCAGAAAATGCACTATTGCCACAGCAAAGAAAATCAGCCAATTAATGGTAATAAATGTTAATTTATTAATCCATTACATTATTATTACCTTGCAAAATCTGACTAAAAAGTTTACAGAATTATTACCAATAGGTAAATATACAGGCTGTAAAATGCACTATGTATCAATATTTGTGCTAAGCATTAATGGCTCTCTAATATAAACACAGTCCATTTCAATAAATTACAATGAAAAAGGCCAAGTTTACAATGAATTTTATTTAAAAATGCATTGAGTTATGTACACAATGTCTAAATATCAAGAGTTGACGTCTAATTTCAATATTCTAATATAACTTTACATTTGTGGTCTTTAATTTATTAATAATGATGAAAAATATTCATGCTAATAGTTTTAAGTTATTCATAAAATGCACAACATTGAATTAATTATGGGAAATGTTGATAATGTAAAACAAAAATATTATTTGTCATGAATTGGAAGATTTAATATCAACTTTAATAAGTTGTCACAAAGAAAAGATTTATTTTACTCATCAAAGGACAAGAAGGGGAGGGACTGGGCAGAATGAACATTGCCTTCATCTGCACCTGTGAAAGGGACGGCATCAGAGATGGTGGGGGGAATGGGAGGTGGTTTGGGAGTCAGGGTTGGAAGGTGAGTGGCTTGATGGGGGGTTGGGGAGGCAGGGTTTGTTGACTGGGAAGGGGCAGCAAGAGCAGTTTGCTTCAATTGCTTGAATTCTTCTGTCACATATGCAGGCTTGACAAAATGAATGAATGGGCAAGGAGGAAGATGGGAGTCCTTTCTGGACTTATCACTATCACTTTCATAGAAGATGATGTGATCTGATAGGTCCTGGACAAACACAGAAGGGAACAGCTTATAACCCTTATCAATTTGGGTGTACAGTTCATTGTATGTGGCAGTCTTTAAGCACCTGAGTGTGGAACCAAAATTATAGAGACATAAATCTGCAAAATGCATGTTGGCATGATTGATGGGATAGAACCAACAGGTATGCCCCTCAGCCCTGATTTCTTGGGTTGCCCATTCCCGCTGCTCCATCTCAGCACTCAGTAAAACTGTGTACACAGTGTTTTGGGTACCCACTCCTCCAGCATGACCTTGAGCTCTGTCTGGTAGTCATACCCATCTGCAGTGTTCAATATTGTGGAGTAGTGAGTGACACCCAATGGGGAAACTGCCAACAAAACCCCAACAAATCAATACAAGATTGGTCTGCGCTTGAATATGTCAGACTGGATGTGCTTTTCTCCAAAGTCTTGAATACTTTCCAAAATCTTGGCATATGACAGGAAGATTAAGTCATTACAGGCCCTCATTGCCCTCACTTTGATAAAATTGATGATAGTAGAATCATAGGGGCTGGTATCCACCAAAATGGGGCCACTGAGATCCTAATTGGATAAGAGTCTGGCGGCAACCACAACTCCGTGTATCCAAAAATTCATCATTCTCTTATTGATGAAAATGTCGTGGAGTCCCAGTTGGAGACGGACCTGGACCAGGGGCATCCATGGGTCAAGCTCCATAATAGCCATCATGAGGGGTGGGCTTTTTCACTTTTAGTCAAAGAAAGGGCACCAGTTGAGGTCTTCTTGGTAGGGGGCCACAGTTGACATGGGCTCGCAGAGTTGCAGCCACATTGGACTTTGCAAACCCCTTCATGGCTGTAATTTCCCCAAGGGATATAAGAATCCCTTGCTTTTCAACCATTTTGAGAACGCTTTCTGGGTTAATTAGCTTTCTTCTGCATCTCCCAGGCTGATTAGCTGGGGGAGGAATATGTCCATCTTGTGAACTGGACAATGTCATCTGATTGGCTGTTTTGGGATTCTAGGCTCTCTGGGTGACCCCATGGCTCAAATGGCTGGTTCCAGATGCCATTGTTGATACAGTATTTGGGTTGGTGGATGCCTGTGCATGATGGGCAAACAGGGCCATGCTGGAAGTTGCAGGAAAAAGAACACACTCCTGGGTGGGGCTTGCAGAGGGGCCTGCGGGTTAGGAGTGGCTATAGACAGAGGCCTCGCCGTTAAGAGATCCAGTGTAGCCCTGCATGATTTTGTCAAGGCCAGGAAACAGCTTGTTGGATTGGTTGTTATTGAAAGAAGACATAATAAAATTTTATTAAAGAAATTAAATTCAAGAAGAGCAATGTATATTTTAGTCAATTTTATTGTTAAATATGTTAATTTGTGAATAGTAGGATCTAAATTTTAGCCATCCTAGACTGGAATAGGGTGATTTTTGAGAATGCCTATGATTCCTAAAAGAATTAGCACAAATCCACTCAAGATCATTTGAAATTCTTTTTGAGATGCCCATAAATTATATTTATTTTGAATTCACTGCAAGTATGATTTGAAACTTGGTTCTTGGATTTGACAATCCTGCAATTTCAGATTTTTTAAGTTTTACATGATGTCTATGTCATGTTTGAAATACAGGAAATCTCAAATTGTACATTAGAATCCTGCATTTCTGATTCACATATCCCATATTTGTTTTCTGAGTTTTTTTCTTTAGCTAGTTGAGTTATCTGCTCAAGAGATTCAAAATCTGCCAATTTAAATAAACCAAAAAAGTCAAATTAAATGGTTAATTTTATTTAATATTTTAATTTTCACTCAGCTGAGTTGCCCGCAAAAATGATTTAAAATTTGGACCAAGGATTTCACAATCCTGCATTTTTACGTTCAGGTTCTGAATTTACAGTATTTAGAAGAAACAGAAGGAGAAGTCTGCTAGTATCTAAGACTATACATATTGCAAACATTCTATAGCAACTATGTCCCCCACATAGGGTGTCAGCTGGTCCTGACGCCAGCTGCTGCCTCTGAAATGATTAATAAATTTAAAAAAATATCCTATGAAACAAGAACAACTACATCACTCCAACCAAAGCAAGAAAATACCAAATGTTGGGGTTTGGCTTTGGTTGCGGCCCCCAACCTGAAATTTGACCATTATGTTCTGCTCCCGGGCTTCTCAAACTCTTTGTCATGCTTGTCTGGGATTTCATCCTAACTATGTTTTACCAAAACCTACCCAAGATGGAAAGAGGACAAGAAGAAGCCTGTTTCTGTTACCCCACTGAGCACACACTATTACATATCCTAAAAAATTTCAGTAAAAAATAACAAAACTTAGCTATAGTTCTGCCGCCATCATGCCTGCTGTTGTAGGCGTCCTTGGAGACTTTGGGGCCTCCTGGTGCTCTGACAAGACTGGTATACCAAAAAAATGGGGAAACCCTTTGCCACTATGTTCTTTAAGAATAAAATTAGTACCCTATATAATAAAAATTTTGAGTTCTTTGCCTTGTTTATGGGGCAAAGACTTCACTTGATTGTTTACCTAGGTCTTGTTGTACTGATGTGGCTTAAAGCAGAAGTTTTAACAACTCTGATGTGATAATAAAACTGAATGTAGTGTGGCATTTATTAGATGGACAAAAATTGCCCCTGGATACAGCTCAATAGAGCATGTTATTCAGGATTCAGTTATTCTTGCCTCCACCTATGGGATGGCTGCTCCACCAGAAAAAGTCCTCCTAGCTAATTGTGTCATAATGCTCCTGTATTCTAGCTGCTTCAATTTATATAGTACAGGTCCAATGTCAACATATGCACTGTCAATAGAAATTACTAGTCTATTTCAACACAATGCCCTGGAATTCCATCACTCTCACCCCCAGTAAAATTCTACACCCAAATAATATTTTAAATTTCTATATATAATTTTTATTTTAAAAATTATCTACTCAAACCATCTATATTCAACAAATAAATACATAATAAAAAACATTCCGTGTATTCATTCATTCACCCTTATTGCTTTGTTAATTTTATAAACATGACAGTATATAATTGAAATCATATAAAAAAGTGAAGACACTAACCTAAATAAAATCATAATAATAAAACTATAAATATTCTAGTGTTTTATATGTCTATTCATTCATTCAATTGGCTTTGCTTTGTTAATTTTTATTATACCTGACACAATATGCAGAATCACAGAAATAAAGTCAAAATAAATTAAACTAAATAAAAACAAATGTTAAAAAATTAAATTAAAAAAACATTTGGAATAGCTAAGCCTTTAATTGATTGTCTGCTGGGCAAGGCACACAGGGAGAAAAAAATCTGTGTGACCATAGAATTAGGCCACAGTTTCATCTAGGAGGATATGGACACAAACCTGCAGCAAATTGAACAAATCATCAGGCCTGGGTGGCGCCTCTTTCTTGAAAAATCTCTTGAGCCACCCAAAGACCTCCTCAATTGGGTTGAGAAATGAAGAATAGGCAGGGAGAAAGAGAAGACATAAAGGCACTGTAGCCAATTGTTGCAAGGCAATGACAACACCAGGCTCAATCACCTGGAATTCCTTGAGAATATTGGCCACCTTGTGGAGCCCAACATTATCCAATACAATACCATTGGTGAAGACCAGACTTGTGCACCTGAGGTGCTCCTGAACCAATCAGAGAAATTTGAGTAAGATCTTACTGTTGTGTGAACCCTTGATCATCTGGTATAGCTCAATACCAAGGGGATTAAGAAGGACTACCATAGAGTATGCAACAGACCGTACAGCTGCACACTGGGACATGCTCTTCTTTTATCTTTGGGGACATACTCATACTTGTTTCTCATGGAGGACGCAAAGGAGGACTTGTCAATGTAGTAGAATTTGATGATCCCCTTCTCCTTGAGAGCAGTTACTGCCTCAGCATATTTTTTCCAGTAGACAACATTATCAGGGCTGTTCCAATTGTATGGAGAAACTCTGAGTTTTTTCCACAAGAAATTTAATTTTTTCACCACTCAGTAGCACGTGGAAACCAAATCTTGGATTCTAAAAGCAGACTCAACCATTGATTGAATATTTTCCAGTTCAAGATGGCAGTTTTGCTCTGTTGTGTTCTGAGGCGCGGCACAGACACACAACAGGGAATCCTAACATTAGGATTGGATTCATACTAAGTCTTGGTTAGAATGACAGGGAAGGCTATGTGATTAACTTGTGGCCCTGATTGAATAATATTTACTAGACATGGCTAGAGAGGCGCCAAAGTACTGGGAGATACAAAGACAAAAATGTGAATGTAACTTAATTTTTATTAGTTAATAAGAAATATAATATATAGTGGTTAACAAATCACAACACACTACCAGGACAATAGGATCACTTTCCACAAGCATGAGTGGGGCAAGTGAGTTGCGCAGAATCAGAAAACTGAAAAATTCAATTTACCAATTCAGAGCCAGACACATTTTGAGGGACAAAAGCAAAAGAGAGAGATTTATCCTCAAAATAACCCACTGAAGGCAAAATCAAAACATGATGAATGGCGGCATTCACAACATACTCAATCCACTGCCAGATGGCCCACATGTGTTCCTGGATCAATAGAACTGGAACCCACTTGGATTTCTCTGAAAGAAGAACAGTCCCTGTTTTCAGGTAGGTTTTTTGAAGCCTGTGTGCAGATTTTTCAAAAATACTGACAATAGCTGTGGCCTTCCTGTGGTCAGTGGTCTCCTCCATGAGCCTCATGAAGGTCTCTCAGGTGGCGTCAGGGATGATGTTGTACTTGGCCTTTTTGGTAGTAGGGTTCAACTCATTGGGATTGGGCATAATATGTGACAGAAATTGCAGGATAGTATGAAGCTGTTTCTAAATGGTGGGAAATTACCACCCAAATCCACATAGAATTAATGATTAACCACCAATGTGGCTTCATATATTGTTTTGTGAGATTTCCAATTGAGATAATAGGATTTAGTAAAATAATTAATCCTAACCAAAGTAGTCCAAGATAAATAGCCTGTAAAAGCATCAAAGTATCTTCAGAATAAAATCCAGGACACTGAGATGCAACACAATTTTCAGTTTCAAGGATGGGGGACATACCAAGATCAGCAGGCATGGAATTAACATTGGGAGGTGTGGAGTTCCTGGTCACCAGTCCCCATAGTGTGTCCTGGGTCGTAGCCAGGGACCGGCTTGGAGGAGTTGTCATTCTCCAACAGGGGTGAAGGGTTGGTGAGAAGCTTATACTTGGCTTGCATAAGGGCAAACTCCTCCAGTACCTTTCCAATCACCAAGCAAGCGTCTCCACTGTATACCTGGACTTCAGCAGGCGCCAGCCCTTCTGTAGGCTGATACCAATCCTGTAATAGTCTTGCAAACTCTTCTCCAATGAACTCTCTTCCTCTATTTGTCATCTCCAAATGCCTCATCACCTTCTCCCACTCCTCCTGGGAAGATTTACTAGAGGCAAACTTCCTGCACCTTAGGTGATAGGATTCTTCATCCCCTGGGCTAGGATAGAAAATATGGGGCAATTGACTCATGAGACTTATATACTCTTTTCACACAGGAAATTTGAATAGGGGTCGTAATAGGCGCTTTATTCTCTGTCAGAAGGAAGATCCCCTTAGAAACCTTCTGAGATACAGCCTTGGGGTAGGGAATAAGAAAGGGTTTGTGCCAATACTTGGAGTCCTTTAACAATATCTTGGACTCCTTGTACTTGGTCTTTGACTCCTGATCCTTGGTCTTGAGCTCCTGTACTTTGGTCCCGGGCTCCTGTACTTTAGTCATGGGCTCTGTTGTCTTAATCTTAATCTTCTGCAGTCTGACCCAGCTCTGGCTTCCTATCCTTGATCTTCTGCTCCTTCTGTAGCTTTGGTGGCCTTTGTAATCCACTTGATCCAGTCCCTGAAGAGTCTCAGATAGCTCTCCCTTTTATAGCCCCTTGTTTCAGACCAAAAACCTCTCTTAGAACTCTGGTTCTTTAAAGCTTAAACTATCCTGTTTTTTTCCTCTGTAATATATTAAACTTTTAAACTTACTTCAGCCAATGAAAGCCTTGAATTTTCTGCTTCTGCTCCCCATTTTTTAGGCTTTAACTCTTAAGTTAAAGCCCTTAAAAAACTGATTAAGTAGGCTCTGGTTTGCAGCCAATCAAACGCCTTGCTTCAATGGTTTTGCCAAAACAGTTTATCCAGATGACCCGTCCCTGACCCTGGTTTGAACCCAAAGCTGTCTTGCTCCAGGTAAACAACTGCTCCACGTTTCAAACGGTTTTGCTGTAATTCCCATTACGTTTCCCCGGCAAATCTTGAGCGCTTTCACATATGTTTTACTTAGGCAATTTTTGACCCTTCAATTTTTCAACGTTTCTCTGCATTTCTTTCATTGTTTTGCACCTTTGAACCTGCCTGTTGCTCGTCCTTTTGCTTTTCCTAGCCATTCTTGGAAAAATTTGCTCTTTTGCTCTCACAGTTTCTCCATTCTTCTTCCAGCTTCTTTCTGGTTCATTTTCTCTTTAATCCTTTTCTTAAAAATAACATATAGTTCTAACAAACTATAGGTTATTTTTATTCTATTTATTTTTACTTATATGATTTTTAATCCTTTTTTAATCATAATCAGGCAGTATTTAATCATTCTTTAACTGCTTCTTTATATCCAAATTTCTTCTCAAAAGTCACTAAACCAGCTCTTCCAGCCTCTGCATTCAGTCCAGCCAGGTCATCCTCTCAGCTCTTCAGTTCTTCAGCACTAACTTCTGGTCCTTTGGCCATCCTATACTATGATCTGCTAGTCCTTCATCACGTCTTCTTGTCCTTCTGCTTATCCTTAACCAGTTCCTCACCAAATCCTCACTAGGAACCTCCTTTGTTCCTTTAACACACTGAACCATATTGGTCCATTCCATTCAATATGAATTAACAGTTCATCAACTAGCCTTCACTGTGAACAAACATTCCCTCTTGCTATTTTTCTCTGCTAATTCCGTGAACCACCTTGGTTCTTTATCTCAGCCCCCATTACCAGAACTTGTAGACCCAGGCATGAGTCTACATTAAACTGGCGTTTGACTGGGCCCTCACAAGTGGCAATCCACTTAGGCCATTCAACCATAAATCTATGTCTATGCATTGTCTTTACTCGCCCAGGTGATGAAGTCTGAGCTTTCAGTTGCAGAGTAATCAGCTCTACTTCCCAGAGGCCTGATCACACCAAGTTCTGCAGCTTGCTTCCCCAAGCAAGCCATCTTAGTGACACCTCTGAGCATGCCTATACCCTCCAATGCTCTCTTTGGGTTTCCCCAAAGCTCCCATAGGGGCATAGACAAGGACACCCTACCAGTCTGTTAGGTAGGGTGCTTGCTCACAGACCTCCTGTAAGTGTATTAGGGTATGTTGAGCCCTCAGAGCTCTTCCCCTCCCTGGCAGCTTGCGTTACCCGCCAGGGGTCCAAACCTACTCCCCCCAGACAGACAAAGTTCCCTGCTTGCTATTTTAGTCTTCACCCTCCTGCAGCCATGATTCCCTGCTAGGTGAAGCACTATAGCCCAAAGCAGCCAACATCTTCTGCTGGGTGGAGGCAACATCTGCCTCTGGTAGTCCTTTGTTACCTACCAGCCAGGCCTTACTTACCCTAGTAGACCATGTTACCTACTAGGCTTACCTCACTTCTTCTAGTAGACCAAGTTACCTACTAGGCTCCCCCTTACTTACCCCTAGCAGCCCTATGTTACCTACTAGTTTACAGCATTGCTAGCTAACCACACATTGTCACTCTTCAGCATATTGTCTTTATTTGAAGCCAGATCAACCCTTGCCTGAAAAACAGCACACATGTGGGTCACCACAGGAGGTGCCAGTAAAAAGTTCCAACTTCAGGGCCCCATCTTCCAGTAATGATCTGGCTTAGAATAAGATTGTAGGGGATGTAGTGCAACAATCTAACTACAGGATGCATTTTTAAAAATTAAATTAGACCAAGGGATATTTGATTTTTATTGAGTAAATTTTTGGGAGGACTCAACTCTTAGAGTTGAAACAGTGAAAATTATTCAATATATATCAAAAATCAACTAAGCAATACCACCTGGATTCTGGGCTCCTATTTTTTCCACATTTTTAAGTGAGTATCTGGTCAGGTTGCAAAGAACCCTTAGGTGACCAGTTTCTGACGACCATGCTGATTAATAAGTTCATATCTGGTGACCCTTAAGTTACATCAATTTATCAATGTCAACTTATAGGGGGGAATTGGATTCAACTGGCAAACTGGAGCAGCTGTAACCCATTTTCAATCAACTGTTTGATGTAAGCCTGTTAAATCAGTCAGCTTTCTTAAAGGTTTCCCAGCTTTCTGAGCTTTTCTACTTGGCCAAATAATCCCCAGCATTATGGAACTTACTGTGACACAACACAGGGCATAGACACCTGACTATAGAATGCAGCAACTCTCTTTAGCACATTCTGCCCTTTTGTTGTTTGGAAATATTGGGGCAGCTTGTCCTTGTCAGCCCCATTGTAATCACTCATGTAAGGCTTGTAGCTAGTGTCAAGTATGGGCTTAAGCTTCTCCAGTAGGGCTGCGGGAACACCATTGCGGCAGTATACAGGATTGTACACCAAGGACACCCTCTCAGTGGTGACGTCATTTACTGTTTTGGTGGTGACAACCTTGGTGTATTTTCTGGTCAGCTTCTGGACCCGGGGGTTGATGCTACTCCCCCTTGCACGTTGTGCTCCTTGAACCGGCTGTGTCAGTGCAGCATCACTATTGAACTCTCCTCTTCTGTCTCCTTCTTGAGTAGGCACTTGGGTTGCACTAACACTGTTCTTTGACCCGCAGGGGCAACCAAGACCACGGCACAAAACAGGTCCATTGTTACTCTGTTGTTGGGATGCATCCATTTTGGTATAAAAAATAAAATAAAATAAAATTAAATAAGTTTATCTATATAATTTATTTATTGTAATTTTTATCTCTTTATATATAGTAGTATGAAAGCTAGTAGTCACTACTGTTTATTTCAAATTATATTTTTATATTTCTATATTAATTATTTTTGGTCTTAAATGTGCACTGTTGATCACGAGTTTGGATAAATTTGATTTTGTATTGATTCTAATCCCAAAACAGACACTCAGAATATTTATTTCCTTTTTGTATTCTAGATTTCATTCTTAATTAGGATGATCTGGTAACAGTATTATAGATTCATTCATGTGTTTTGATATTTGATATTTATGTTGTCTGTCTCAGTTGCTATTGGGGCTCGTTGTTGGATCAAGTTTGTAACTTTTGTGACTGAGTGTCATGTGTTTACCAAAAACATAGTAAACATAGTAGATGTTTTCTGTGACTGAAACTCATGTGTTCTAGTGTTTGGTACATTTGTTGTTGAATCATTGTACATTTGCCCCCAGTTTGAATAGGTCGTTGTATGATTAGACATTTACGCCTAATAGTGCTCATTTTTCATGAAATTATCTTCTATTTAGATCTATCAAGTTGAAATTTGTTTTGTGACTGAGTTCATGCATTCTAAACTGAATAGCATATTTTTATCTCAACAGGTTTGAAACTACTGTACGAGATAGCTCTTTGAGATGGTGTATTGCACTGTTTAATGTTGGTTAAAAGAAAATTGGTTGACATATTAAAAATTAGTGGAACATATTCCTGTCCCTTAATCTGACTTTGATGTATCCATCTCAACAGCTGTGAAAAGTACAGTATACAATTTCATTTTAAATAAAAATTGAATTAACTTTTAAGAAAGTCTTTTTTAAATAAGAAATTTACTTAAACAGATGATAAGTAATCCCAGCCTAAAAATACAATAAAATATATTGAATTTATTTATTTAATCCAACTTTATATCTGTCCTTGAACGGGGAACCACCTAGTATATAAAATATACAGTCCTTATATTTCTCTTTTAAAGCGTTTGTTTAATAGCCCCTTTTTATTGCATTTCAAAATCACTCATCATTTTTCACAGCTATAGAAAATTTCAATTATCAATCCCATCATGCTTTGTGGACCCATTCTGAAGCGAAAACGAGTAAAGTGGATTGAATATCTCCAAGCATGTGTAGGGAGTAAACGTGATATAACTTTGCACTTTCTGCTTAATCAATAGCGTCCTGATTTAGCCATTTAAATTAACAAAAATAAAATCAATTAAGTATTAATCGGAAAACAATCAAATCAAAGTAGTTTAATCAAGGGGCTAAAATATCTCTAAAACAGTGTTTGAAACAATATTTGTACTTTGTTGAACATATGAGGCTATTTAATAGCGAACATGAATATTATTCGTCTATTTTCATGAGCTTCTGTCACGATATAGATCGCAAGGAACGACGGTTTGAATAAGATACTGCTTAATCTTAGTAACCCCTAAAACCAGGGCAGTTTAAGCTACGTAAGAGAGCTTTAGTCGCTCATGCATGCTTCAGAAACCACAATCAAGCTATAAGTTGTAAAGAGAATGTGAAACGCCCCATTTGAACATCAGACTATTTTAGCACATAAATAAGAATGTTTTTAGAAAAATTACTTATGTTGTTTTTCTTTGCCCTCATAAGTTGTACTTTCTGGAGTCCTGGTTTATGTCTTCAGTGTAACCGTACTTTGGGAAAATCTGCACTTGCGAACTTAAATGCACTTTCTGTTCCCTCTAGATTAAGAGTTACTGGCAAGCTTCTTTCCCCAATTCTCAGAAAAAGAGTCAGTGGTACAGAAAATAATACTTTAGTTCGCGAGTTTATAAAGGGCCAGCTTGAAGCTCTTAACTGGCACGTGGAGATCGATAGTTTCGAGGCCCAGACACCCCTGAAAGTTATCCCATTCCACAATATTATTGCTACCAAAAATTTCAAAGCTCCCAGAAAGCTCATTTTCGCTGCTCACTACGACTCGAAATACTTTAGCCCTCCCAATGATAACTTTATTGCTGCAACTGACTCAGCTGTCTCCTGTGCCATCCTCATTGATCTTGCTATTTCTCTTAACGCTCTACTTGATAAGCAAAAGGATGATTCTGTTTCAATCCAGCTTGTCTTTTTTGATGGAGAGGAGGCTTTTAAAGAATGGAACGATGAAGATTCTGTTTATGGTGCAAGGTATTATTTTTCTTAATTACTTTCCTTTTAAGTCTTTAAATTCCGTTTCACATAATATTCTTCATTCTATGTGAGTTGTTTATCTAATACTACATTTTATTTATTTTAAGGCATTTGGCAGCCCGTTGGAAGAGGGAATCCGCGATAAGCCGCTTTGACCATTTCTCTAACTACCAAAGCAGACTGGATTCTATAGAGCTTTTTGTTCTTCTTGATCTTCTAGGTTCAGAGAATACTCCTTTGTATAGTCTTAAAAAGAATACACATAACTTCTACCTCAAATTGAGTGAGTTAGAAACAAAGTTGATGAAATATAAGCTTTCCCCTCCAACCTTGAAACAAAGACAAATAGCTGGTATACCCTATTTCGGTGCACGTGTAGATGATGACCATCGCCCCTTTGAAAAATCTGAGATGTCAGTATTCTTCACTTAATTCCCCTTCAATTCCCTCCTTTTTGGCATACTCTAGGTGATGATTCATCTGTAGTCTCTGAAAGAATTGTTAATCATTTGACACTTTTATTCCGGGCATTCATAGCAGAGTACCTGTGCCTTGAGCCTTGATTTGTTTCAATGATATTAGCTGGGAACAGAGTATACTTTTAAGTAAATCTTCAAATATTTCCCTTGTTTCAATGCTTTTTTGGCTCAATAATTTCATGGTTAGTTGTTTCGCTATGGATTCAGCCAAGCCTCTATAATCTTATAAATATCCTTATATATGGATATTTATCTACTCTCAAATATCTTGCTTTTAAAGTTAGTCTTGCAAAGACAAAAGTTCATTGGATTTAAAAGGTATTAAGTCAATATTACAATATTTGCTTAGTTGCAATATCTTGGATCACTCCTTCATGAAGAATCATTTCCCTGAGTGCTGATTCAGAAGCCTTAGCAAATAATAGCCCCAAGACTGAATCCTAACCTGATGTTGCAACTGAACTAGTTATAGTTCAGTATTTGGCTTGAGAGAAGACAATAGTTCAAAAAGAGGATATGAAAGAGATTTGCAATACAATGATCTTTATTGAGAAAAGTGGGGATTCTTATAGCATAGGGAAAGGCCATTGGGTCATAAGGGGGTAGTTTATGTGACAATGATCTGGTTAGAAATTGGCATTGTTCTGGATAGAGTCATTGTTGTGATCATCATAATTGACCTTGCTCCTTATATATAAAAGTCTGAGATTCTGCCATGTTAGTGGCCTCAAAAGAGGGTATGGAATTAGATCCAACATGAGGTGTCTTTATGAGCATCCCCTGGGTATTGTGAGATACACTGGCAACTGAGGTGTCAATTTTGGTTGCAATACAGTAGTTTTAAAAGCTATGGCAACAACCAAAAATACCTCAGATTTAAACAAAAATGATTTCAGATTTAAGCAAATTCCAACTATCAGGTTAAAATCTAAACTCTGTTAACAGGGATTTTTGGCGTTAATGGACAAAATGGGACAACACAGCAACAAATTGCTCACAGGCCAGCCGCTAACTATTCAAAATACAATCCAAAATACATTGATTCACAAACAAAATGGTTTAAGTTGACTTTCAGTATACATATGTTTCCTATGTAAATTGGTGACAAAATACACCTAAGCGTGGTGAATCAAAACTCAATCCAAAAACAAAACACAATAGCAACTCACTATGTAAACAAAATTACTCACACAATGTGTGCAATGAATTGTAATCATGTATGATACCAAGGTATCTAAAATAAGACACAAGATCTGAAACATAAATTTTAAAAATATTGTGTTGGGTGCTTAATTTGGCGTAAAATCTGGGGAAATGGGTGGAAATTATTTTGGATATTCTAAAAGGGCGTTGTAAAACCAAAAACAACTAATTAAGAAATAAAAAATCTATAATCAGGATATCAAGTGGGAAAAAATATTAATTAAATATTCATATTCAGATAAAAGCAAAAATTAAAATTAGGGAGTAACTTAATTGAAATTTAATTAGTATTTTATTAAATTCTTAAAATGGAAGGAACATAACAACAGAGTATCCATGCACCTGCTGTGCGCCGCAGTTGTGGTTGCCCCCCGGGTCAAAGAACAGAGTTAGTGCAACACAAGTGCCTACTCAGGAAGAAGACAAGAGAGGAGAGTCCAATAGTGATGCTGCACTGACACAGCCAGTTCAAGGAGCACAAGCTGCTAGGATGCGGATTATCAACCCTCAGGTCCCCAAGCTGACCCGGAAGCCCACCAAGGTTACCACTACCAAAACGGTTAGAAACAAGGAGGTAGAACTTACTTTGTATGTGTTTAACGCTGTGTACCACCAAGAGTTGGTCCTGTCAGCCATGCTGGAGAAGGTTAAGCCTGTGCTTGACATAAGCTATGAGCCCTACTTCAGTGATGGCAACCAGGAAGACAACAACAAGCCCAAGTTCTATAGGACTACGGAGGGGAAGCTAGTGCTCAAGAAGGTTGCTGCGTTCTATACCAAGGTGCCCATACCTTGTGTGCAAGTCATCAATCAGGATCCCAGATTATCTGAGCCCACTAAGCCCGCCCAGAAGCACATTCCTGATAATAAGCACATCATCCTTCTTTGGCTCAAGCAGGAATCTGGTGACTACAAAGTGGCCGCAGCCCTTGTTAGAGTGGATCCCAAGTACGTCAGCAAGGTATTCAACACATTCATTGATACTGACCGAGTCCTTGCCGCAGATAAATCCTTGTGTGTCTATCATGCTCACCAAGGAGCACAAGTGGGCAATCCACCAGTGGATAACCCAAGACTGCCATCTTAAACTGGCAAATATACAGGCCATGTGTTGTGTTTGGCTCCTGGGGAAAACATCCAGGAGGACATGTTGGGAAATCTTTATAATAAAATATTTGAAGTTTGAAGCTAGCCTTGGGTTAGCCTTCAGGGCAAAATTAAGGGCACATACCTTAATTTCCTGGAACACAAGACAAGGAATTCCTTTTGGCAAAAAGAAAAGGAAAAAGCTTGAAGAATATTAAAGCCAACGTAAATGTGGATAAACATGTCTTGATTAGGAGAAATGATTCTACTTAAATAGTAGACAAGGGTCAATGATCACTCATTAGGTAGACAGAGTGGCAGAGGGGGTCACATTGGGGTGAAGTCATACCAGGATCAGTTGAGGGCTGGTATGGCAATCCAGAATGAGTGGACATTGGAACAGACCCATTTACAGAAGGCAAGGAATTTCCAAAGTCAAAAGCAAAACCAACCAAATCTTTGCATATATCACTATTTGAAGGCCATATCAAAATAGCATAAATGGCGCAACTTCTGACATCTCCCCCTCAAGTTTAAACACAGGGATTTGATATTTGCAGAGGAATTTGGAATGAACTTGAGTAAATGGATGTCCAGAGGACAGCAGCTTCACGGTATAATTGACGCCCTTCTTGAAGGTGACTTCACAAGGCCTAACCCAGAGGGAGTCTAGCTTATGGGCTCTGCCTCCAGTACGGTTCTGATAGTAGAGAAATAGGTCACCTACTTGGTACTCAGGAAGGGGGGGGCTCTAGAAGCATTGGAAGGTGAGAGCTCTAAAGTCTTGACCTTATAGGCAGCTGAATATGCCATTGCCTGAATGTCAATGATACAATTAGTCAAGTCATTGTCACAAGCTTCAGGATTGGCAGATGCATCAACTTTGATCAAAGGGGGTCCCAAGATTGAGGGGGTTGTGGCTTAACGCCCGTACAGCATGGGAAAGGGAGATTGGCCAGTCACTTGATATCTGCTGAGTTGATAAGCAAAGAGAGCAGCAGGGAGGGACATGTCCCAATTGGCAGCATCAGAGAGGATAAGTTTTCTCATAATGGACACAAGGGAGGAATTTGCTCTTTCAATAGTCCCATTGGTTGATGGATTATATGGCACAGAGAAGGATTAGTGATTATCCATAGCTTCTACAATAGACATTATGAGGCAAGCATTGAAGTTGGTGCCATTATTGGAAAGCATGACTTGAAGACACCTGTGTTGGTAAAAGATATCTTGCAATAGGAAATTTGCAGTAGTCTTGGTAGTTATAGCTTTTGTAACTCTAGCTTCAACCCATTTTCTAAAATGGTCTACAGCTACCAAGATGAATTGACATCCATACCTAGAGCAAGGGAGAGGCCCAACAGCATCAATACTCACAGTGTGGAAGGCATACTTAGGCGGGATCAGCTTGAACTGATGCTGGGAAGGTTGAGGTCATTGGAGCTGACAAGAGTGACAGGATGCAAGGACGTCAGGGATTAAGAGGCACATGTTTTCCCAATAGATGTTCTTGCGCAAACAGTCATGAGTTTTTGCTATACCCCCATGTCCAGTATCAATGTGGGCTTGGAGGATAATGGCTGTTCTCATAGTAGGGCAAACGTAGGGCAGATAGGTGTTGTTGATCTTCTTGAAGAGTAGTCTATCTAAAATCACAGTACCCTTTGATAAGACCTGTAGAGCAAGCCAGATTTCTTCTGGCTCAGTGGTCCAGGAGTCAGGATACCCTATTAACTTGTATAGGCAATCAGCGTCTGCAGGATGGATGACTAGTATGGGCATTCTTGAAAAACCATCAGCATTATGATGTTGCGTGCCAGGACAATATACCACAGTGAAATTGTATCCTTGCAAGCACAGAGCCCAACATGCTAATTGACCTTCAGGCTCCTTTAACTGTTGCAGCCACTTGAGGGATGAATGGTCTGTGACCACAGTAAAGTGAGTTCCATAAATGTAGTACCATAATTGTTTCACAGCATGCAACACTGCCAGGCATTTCTTCTCAGTGACACTATAGTTCTTGTGTTTGTTGAGAACTCGTGAAGAATAGGGCACAGGTCAATCCACACCATTGTTGTCAAGCTGGGCTAAGATAGCACCCACAGCTACTCTACTTGCGTCAGTGTACAAGATAAACTCTTTATCATAATCAGGGTAGACTAGGATAGGAGCCTCTTTGAGCTTGGTCTTCAGCGCTTCAAACAACTGCTGGTGACTGTCAGTCCACTCAAAGGGAACGTTGCAAAGGAGCCAGACAAGGGGTTTGCTTAATTCAGCAAAGTCAGGTATGAACTGCCAATAGTAACCCATCATACCAAGAAATACTTAGACCTCCCGTAGATTTGTGGGAGGAAGCATCTTGTCAATGGCTTCCACCTTATTGTTCATGGGTGGATTTCAGTTTGGGTGACCTCATGACCCAGGAATTCAAGTTGTTCTTTAAAGAAGGAGCACTTGGAGGGTTTAAGCTTCAAGCCAGCTTCTTGAATCTTGACGAAGACAGCCTTGAGGTGTTCTAAGTGGTCGGTAAAGGTGAAGCTGAATACAGTGATATCATCAAGATATACGAGGACACAAGAGAGCTTTAGGTCTTATAGGATGGAATCCATAGCTCTTTGAAATGTAGCCAGGGCATTGCAGAGTCCTTGGGGCATTTGAGTAGGTTCATAGAGCCCTTTGGAAGTGATGAGAGCAGCTTTTTCTTGGTCTTCTGATGATAAGTTAACCTGTCAGTATCCAGAAGCTAAATTCATAGCAGAGAAAAACTTAGAACCGTCCAGCCGTCTGAGAGCATCATCAATTCTAGGAAGGGGGTATGAGTCTTTCTTTGTGAGCAATTTTAGGCGTGTCAGGGATCCACTCATTGGGAAGCCTTTCCCCAATTGAATGGAGAAGAGCTCCCTAGTTGAATTTGATCAGAGTGGAACCTACTGGAATTCCTATCATTATCATGTGTAGAAGGTGGCCAAATAGACGGAATCTTCCCAAGAATGTAGTGAAGTGATTGAGAAGATAGTAAACACTGGTGTACCCCAAGACCAACCAGAGGGCCTTGGGGTGGATGATTGGTGGGAATCAAGATGTTTCAACGTAAGGGGCATGTCTTTGACGTGGACCAAAAGGATACCAAATTGAGTCTTCAGATTTGTTGGTAGGAGTTGGTTCAGGGGTTTCAAAGTTAACATTTGCTCGCCCATAATTGATTAACACACACAAAGTCTAAACTAGGAAGATGAATTTCATATTGTTGGGGGAAACCTTTAGAATCTACTAATTAAGTGTTTAGAATTGAGAATATAGATTTATTGGGTTGATAGGAAATAAAGAAATTGTTGGAGAAATTTGCTCAAGGGAAATTATTCAGTTTAAATACTGAAGTCAATTGGGGAAGGCATCATAGAGTTTACCAGGCAATCCTGCAGGTGTAGGGTAGAAAATATTGCCTTGCAGGCATTCAGCAGGCTGCAGCCTTCAATGCAAGAAGAAGAAGAAGTATTTTGGCTTATTGAAGTACATTATTCTTCTACACTGTGGTTTTGTTGACTATTGGGAGCCAGATGAATATTACTTCTCAAGCTTGGTTGATTTGACTTGATTGATTGGCTTAATGGTTCTCCTGAAATTTCTGGGTGCAGATTAAATAATTTGTTTGTGCTTTGATTAGGTAGTTTGATGGTTTTGAAGCTAAATATAAATGCACTTTTGGTGCTGTTGTTGTTTACATCCTTGATTGCCTGTATTTTCAAATTTGAAATAGAATTTATATTGATTATCTTGTTTGAGCTTTCAAGTTTTCTCTCCCTTTTTTTCTCGCTCTTGCTCTGAAATCTGTTTTTGCTCTTGTTTTCATTTGTGCATTTATTAATTGGTTTCAAAAGTATTTTCAAAATTTCATTTTCTGCATTTAATAATGCTCTTTTTGTCTTACTGGTTGTGTCCATGGTTCCAAGGCTTGTTATAGATTTTGGGTAAGGGATAGAATTCCTTACAAGGCGGCAGTAATTCATCACAATGTGGTGGCATCCATCTTTTAGCTTGATGATCAACAAGGGAGAGGCCCAAAGGCTTTGAGAGGGAGCCAAGAGTCCAGCATCTAAGAGTTGTTTAAGCTCCTTAGAAACCTGGGCATCCTCTACCCTACTACAGTGGTATGGCTTGGCACAGAAAAGCAGCACATCACCAGTATCAATCTGATGGATGACCCCTTTGACTAGGCCATAGTCTGTTTGTCCAGAGGCAAAGATATCATTAAATTGATCAAGCAGCTCCAATAAATATTTTTTTGGATGGGTGACAGTTGTGGGAAGTTGGCAGCAGTGAACAGGGAGAGAACTTGGGGATATTCTTCAGGTAAATTAAAGTTGCTAAAGGTTCCAAAAAGATAAAGGGATGTCACTTGTTCTTCTCCTAATATACAACCATGTCCTACAACCTGGCCCCTAGACACCTGTATAGGTAGAGTGGTCATATTAGCTAGCAACAATTGTACAGGATCCTTGTGAGTCTAATCTAAGATCCCTGGACATAATTGGGGCTCTTTGCAGCTTAGAGATTCAGGAGAGTAGAGTTCCAGAGATGACTTTTTGGGTAATTAATAAGATATCTGAGAGTCTATAATCACTTGGGAGCCTGGAGGAATAGTGACAGCTGCAGGGGCAAGATGAGGCACAACTTCCTCTGCGGGACAGGAAGGAGGAGGGGAACTCATATTGAAGGAATGAGTTATGTACTTGAGTGAGAAGATACCTGTGGGATACTTGAGCACACAAGTCTTAAGATGTTTGCCTGGGAGCTGTGGAGGTTCTTCAAAAATTAAAGGAGACCTCATATCCTAAGAGCAATAGGTATCCATCTTGAAGGTTTACAATCCCATTATATTTGCAGAGGAATTTTGTACTAACCAGGAGATCATAGCTTTTGTTCTCTAGGACAACAGCAGGAGACGTGATGAGAAGTTTTCCAAACCTCATGGGCAGGGCAGAGTAGGCACCAATAGCTCAAGTCTGAGCCATGCCAGAAGTACTATACAATTGAGTGTAATTTAGGTCAGGAGCCATCTTAAGCTTCTTCATTAGCTTGGATGATACTACATTGAATGGAGAACCCATGTCTGGTATTGCTTTGATTTTAACCTTTTGGATCAATACTTACACAAGGGTAGTATCTTTCCTAAAGAGAGGTAAGAGAGCCAACACATCCTGTGCAGCTTCTAGCTCTTTCTCTCATTTAGATAATATACATTTTAAGGCAGGAATTTTCTTATACACAGTTTGAAATGGGAGAGATATAGTCAAATTCTGAAAGAGAGCTTTGGCTAGCTTGGCAACTTCTTCAGAAGAGTCTACTAAGACGGGAGGTCAATGATCCTGGGCCAGATAAGGACAAGCTACCACAGCCTTGGCTTCAACTGAAGGTGCACAAGTGGTAGTGGTGGTTTTCCCTGAGCAAAGCTTATAAGGGACTGAAACATTTTTTAGGACAGCTAAAACAGAGTAGCCATAACTATTGG
The DNA here is from genome assembly GCA_014839935.2 of Entomophthora muscae. Classification (NCBI taxonomy): domain Eukaryota; kingdom Fungi; phylum Entomophthoromycota; class Entomophthoromycetes; order Entomophthorales; family Entomophthoraceae; genus Entomophthora; species Entomophthora muscae. The sequence goes on along the minus strand of QTSX02006562.1, from coordinate 153,881 downwards.
ATTCATCACAATCAGAATCTTCAGGTTCAGAATTACTGGAAATATTGTGAGACAAGTGAAGGATATTTGGGCCAGAGGAAGGGGGAAATTTCTCATTGGAGGGAGGATTGGGAGGAGACAGGGGAGATTGTTCAGCAGAGAGTGTCTCTATCTCTAAGCTGATCTCTCTTTTCCCGCCTGCTCTTTTGGGTCACAACCTTCTATCCAAAGATTAGTGCAGGTACATGAGTGGTGGCTTATTTGACCGCAGTTATGACATCCTTGCCTCTTAGACTGTCCACCTGAACCAAGGGTCATAATACACGGAGTATGGGAGGTGGTCCCAGTGTTGTTGGCTTTATTTTACCAAACCACAGTACCCCCATGGGTTAAATGCATGTCTTGCAAGAGAGTCTTAATACTCTTCATGGAAGTAGGTAAAGCCTTGTAGCCTTAAAGTGTAGGCATAGGAGCAGCTAACCTTAAACACAGTTGAACATGCCTTGTAAGCTTCTCGGGGAGTTAGCTGGCAACTGGTGATTAACTGTTGCCCCTCAATATAGAAGCATTCCGCAAACTTGGCCAGGGTTTCCTTGGGCTTAAAGTTGATGTTCATAAATGCATCTTTCTTGACCTCCAAGCTGAGATCTCCTCCAAATTCTTCAATAAGGAGGCGCTTCATGTCCTCCCAAGTGACAATGGATGAGAGCTCAGGGACCACAACTTCTTGGCACATAGGATGCAGGCAGGTAAGGATATGCTCCTTTTTGAGCTCATCAGTAGTCCTACACATTGCAGTAATGTAGATTGTCAGAAAGGCAGCAATGGTAGAGGTTTTAGGGTCATTTATATGTTTGAAGGTTGGTTTATAGTTGGAGTCAATGGACAACAAGGTGGACTGACTGTTGTCACCTTGGTTGAGGATGTTAATGTAGGGATTTCCCTCAAAATCAGATTCAGCAGCATGTTGTCTAGCTCAGAGAAGTCAAAGACTCTCTTCTAGGGTGTCTAGTGTAGAGCTGTTTTTTCCACTGATATCCTGAGCGGTAGTAACAGCAGCTCCAAATTCATCAATCTTGATCTGCTGTACTGCCAATGTGCCAGCAACCCCATTGATACAAGTAGCCAGGAAAGTTGTTTGAGCAGTCAAAGGGGTAACCTGTCCATTTATTGTTTCCATTAGTTGAGAGAGGTTCTGCACCTTGCTTTCTAGAGCATCTTGTCAATCAGCAACGTCATTTGTTACTGCCGCTAAATGATCCAAGGTGAGAGCACAGTTAACACAGGGTTAGCCTTCCAAGCCAGGAAAACACCCATGATTGGTATGGGTGAGAGAACCAGTGACCTCAGCCTCCCCTTTGCCATCAGAGTCAGAGGACAAATCATAAGGGTTAGAGAGGTGCTGTATCAAATACTCAATCTCACCTCACATGGTTGCTACTTGGTCTATTAGCAAGGCAATGCATGGATCAGGCGTAGGTTCAACAGGCAGAGGGTTTGGAGCAGAGGCTTGACGCCAAGTAGTGGCTTTGAGTTTATCTATGGCTTCCCATACCTTAGCTTCAAAGGCAGACAGGACCTCAACCAAAGGAGCAGGTGGAGTCACTTTAATGGATGCTACTCTATTGTCAACATAGTTTTGAACCTGACATATAGTGTTTCCAAACACAGCCTTATCCAAGCCATACTGTAAGTGCAGATGTTGGCCCCAATTATTGACGTGGGTCCCAACCAACTCAAGCTGTGAATTGACATGCTCTCAAAACTGATTGAGCTCAGTAACTAAGATCTCAAAATCTTGATAATACTTTAGAAGAGTTGCTTTTATCTTCCCACGCCAGGTAGCTTGGTGATAATCCAGTTTGCACAGTTGATTCTTGATGTATCCAGGGAAGAAGGAGCAAAGGGGGTTTAGGGACAAGGTCAAATACTTCTGTGAAGCCAACAAGTTGTGCTGGTTATCTGAAATGCACACAAATAGGCTATGGGACCATTATTGATAGGCCATATTTTGAGCGTGGTTATTTGAGACGGCAGAGGCTACAGCATCTAACAGTTAATTTTGGGATCCCAAGGCAAGTTGATGGTGGACTAGGGCAGGTGGGATGAATTAGTTGACTAACACACCAATAGTCTCCATAAACTCCATCAACGCAGGGGGGAAGATCAAAATCCAAGAGGAAATAATATAGATCTTTGGAAGCATACCCAAGATGGAGACCAGGGATAGTGTGCATTGCCACAGTGCCTGTGTGGAGGAGAGAGCGGGCAGCAGCACAAGCTTGCTCATAGTTGAGAGAGAAAGCAGGAAGGGGGGCCCAAGTAGGCCCGGGAGACAACACCATTACCATGGGAGTTGAGGTGGCATTAGTGATATCTTCTTCTAGAGGAGGACTAGAAACTTTAGTTATTTGGGTACTTCAGAGATAAAAGGGGAAGGACCAGAGAATGCACGTGGGAACAGGGTAACCAAGGGGCTTGGAGCCCCTGTAGTGAGCATCATTTTTCCATGTTTGGCTCCTGGGGACAACATCCAGGAGGACACAGCTGGAAATCTTTATAACAAAAGATTTGAGGTTTGAAGCTAGCCTTGGGTTAGCCTTCAGGGCAAAATTAAGGAAACATACCTTAATTTCCTGGAATACAAGATGAGGAATTCCTTTTGGCAAAAAGGAAAGAAAAAACTTGAATAATGTTAAAGCCAACACAAATGTGGATAAACTTGTCTTTATTAGGAGAGACAATTCTACTTAAATAGTAGACAAGGGTCAATGATCACTTATTAGGTAGTTAGAGTGGTAGAGGGGCTCACATTGGGGTGAAGTCATACCAGGATCAGTTGAGGGCTGGTATGAAAATCCATAATGGGTGGACATTGGAACAGACCCATTTACAGAAGGCAAAGAATTTCTGTAGTCAAAAGCAAAACCAACCAAATCTTTGCATATATCACTATTTGAAGGCCATATTGAAATAGCATTAATGGCGCAATTTCTGACACCATGATCAAGTCTACTTTTAGGGTTGATGCTTTGATTTCCTTATCTTACCATCTGATGAAGGGTCTGCGCTTTTCCTGGAAAAAAATTGGGTATCTCCCTATAACAGAAACAGCTCAACCAATATTGAGACCTGGAAAAAATACACTGAGGCGTACACTGTGCTCAAAGACAAGGGGACAGTAAAAATTCTACTATATTGACAAATTGGCATTTGCCTTGTCTATGTTCAATACCTATGGGTATGGCCCCAAAGGCTCAAATGACAGGGTAGCTTTTTGTGCTGCAGTCTGCACCATAGCCTATTCCATGGTGGCTCTCCTTAGCTAAAAAGGGATTGAGATGTACCAAATGATATTGGGATCTCACAATAGCCAGAATTTCTTTTCATTCCTCCAATTGGTTCAGGAGCACCTGAGGTGCATGAGCCCAGGCCTCACTAATGTCATTGTGCTGGATAATTTTGGCCACCATAAGGTGGCAGATATTCTTGAGGAATTTCCAATGATTGATACAGGCATCACAGTGGGCCCCCAGCAATTGGCCACGTCCAATTTACACTTTCTCTTCCTCCCTGCCCATTTGCTCTTCCTAAATCCCATTGAGGAGGTCTTTGGGTGACTCAAGCAATTTTTCAAGCAAGGGACCCCAACTGGGACCAAGGACCTCTTTGATTTGCTACAGGACAGGATCCACACCCTTCCAGCTGAGACTGTGGCCAAATTCTATGGCCACACTGATTTGTTCATCCCTGCGTGCCTTGCCCAACAGCCAATCAGTTAAAGGCTTAGTGTTCCAACTTTTTTATATTATCAAATTTACGTTTTTAGATATATGAATTATCATATTATATTTATAAGCTTCTGAGCCAGTAATCACATAGAACAGCATCACTGACAGAGATGCTTAATTTTTTATTGTAAATTAATTATATCTATTATATTCTGTGATGAATATTTCAAATATGTAATATCACAATATGAAAATTATACAGAAATCTTACTTCTGTCAAATACATATAAAAAGTAAATGAAAAATTAAAGGTAAAGCTCTCAAGGTATTTGTGATTTTTATTAACAGATTTTACTATACATGTATAAAGACCTTCTATAAGATTTTTTCTACATAATAGTTCACTAAAATAAAAGTAATTTAAAAATTACTATAATAAAATAATCTAAAGTATAAATAAATTTATTGGAATAGAGAATATATTAGGAGCGCCTGTAGTAGTTCTTTGGTATGTACCCACCTGGTAATGGAGGTGGTGCACAACCTCCACTGCTACACCATAGACAGTGGATACACCCTGATTGAAATATTCATGGCAACTTGTAAAAGGAAGCAGGGTTATATGGGAGTGAAGCAGAAGCTTTTATGGCAGAGCTGCAAACCCATAGATGCTTGCCAAGACCAGGGTGTCCTGGATAACATGATTGACCAATTCATAACCTGGGGGGACCTTTTTTCTGTCCAGGGAGAGCCTGGCCTTGTCAATTCCAAGGAGGAACCTTCTAGGTCCTCAATGTAAGCCCCCATCTCAGAGTAGAACAGGAACCCCAGGTAAACCACCAGATAAAGCCTTTGCCCAGCAAAGGCTTCAGTAAACTCACACAGCTTATTAAACACAACACTAATTTTCTTCTTGTATTTGACCTTTGAGAAGGTCAGTTCCACAGCTGAAGGCACCCCTGTCTCTTCAGCACTCCAGGCTAGCCCAAAGTCTGCCAGGAGAATTTTTATCTTCTTTACAGCTGTTGTGTCTGCAACAGATAAATTTTGATACTGTGCACCCAAAGTTCTCGAGGAGGTAGGAGAGTGTATGCTCCAATGGGAAGCAGAAGCAAGCTGCTGCATGGGCCTGGCTCATCTCTGGTATGTTCTTGAATGGGAGCGTCTCCAGGACGTCCCAAACAAGATCAATGGAGTTTACTGTGTAAACAAAACTGAGTGATACCGGGTCTTGGCGGATCAATTGGGCATCCTTGTAGGCAGTAACTGCCCACTCATATGCCCCTTCAGCATGTGTAAGCCCAGCCATGTCACAGTAAGTTCTATAATGCCAGGAATTATGTGGCTGAGTAGTAAAGCTTGGAAAGCTGGAAACCCTTTAACAAAGCTGGCTGATTTAACGGACTTGAATCAAACAGTTGATTGAAAATGGGTTAAAGCTGCCCCCAGTTTGCTGGTTGATCTGATTCCCCCTGTAATTTGATGTTGATAAATTTACGTAATTTAAGGGTCACCTGATATGAGCTTATTTATCAGCATAATTATTAGAGGTTGGTCACACAAGGGTTCTTTGTAACCTGGACTAAGTACTCACTTGACAATGTGGAAAGAATAGGAGCCCAGGATTCAGGTGGTATTTCTTAGTCAAATTTTGTTATATATTGAATAATTTTCACTGTTTCAACTCTTAAGAGTTTAGTCCTCCCAAAATTTACTCAATAAAAATCACTTATCCCTTGGTCTAATTTAATTTTAAGAAATGCATCCAGTAGTTGGGTTGTTGCATTACATCCCCTACAATCTGATCCTCAGCAGAATCATCACTGGCAGATGGGCCCCGGCTGTTGGTACTTTGTTGTTGGCACTGCCCAATGTTAATTCAATGCCTGCTAATCTTATAGTGGTCCCCCCTGTCTTTGAAAATGAAAATTGTGTTGCATCTCAATGTCCTGAACTTTATTCTGAGGACAAACTGATGCTTTCCCAGGATATTTATCTGGGTCTACTCTGGTTGGGATTAATTATTTTACTTAATCCTAGTATCTCATTTGGAAATTTTAAAAAACAGTATTTGAAGCTGTGTTGGTGGTTAATCATTGACTCTATGTGGATTTGGGTGGTAATTCCCCACCACTCAGAGACAGCATCTTACTATCCTGCAATTTCTGTCACAAGCCATGCTTCCAGCAACATCAGAAAGGTCCTGTATATGTGGTCCTCCAGCTTGCGCACAACAGGAGGAGATAAGGCCAGCTGCCTTGCCACATGAGTAGCATAGTTTGCGTAAAATGTGGCAGGGACAAAAGGGACCAGGATATGGCGTAGTTTGCCGTCAATATGTTCTAAAAAACAGGTAATAATTATTGGATTTTTTTTTATTAATTTTCATTATTAGGTTACCTTCTACAGTCTCTTCCTTGCCGGCGGCTTTGGCAGGCTTGGTCATTCTTGACACAAGCAGTTGGGCGGCAACTTGCTGTCCTCTGGTCTTGCTTTCTTGGCTATCTTTCTTGAGATGTGCATAAATATCAGGGTCATTGACTCAGACAGACAGCACAGAAAGAGAAAATGACTTAAATTGGAGGCCCTCAACTACAGTTTTTTGAACGTTAAGAAGACGCTCAATTGTTTTTTCAGGGGTTTATGGAATCTTGGCCATAAGTGCCTTGGCAGACACCTTGTTGATTTTTTCCCCAGTGAGGACGGTGGACTTCACTTTGGCTTTGACCTTGCGGTCAATTTCCTTAATCTCAGTGATTGCCAAGTTGAGATCCTTCAAAAGCTTTTCCAATTCTCTCATTGATTTTTTTACTAACCTTTCTGGATGTTTTATAGCTTTTATTCATTGTGTATATGTTTTGTGTTCATCTCAATATGTGTTGTTTGCTTTGTTTTGAAATTTCTTCCATAATTGCAATATAATTTTTGGCACTTTACACAGCCCCTTGTGAAAACATTAACAACAATTTGGTGATCAGCTAAATTTGAATTAGAAAATTATAGGTTAACTATTTTTAGATAAAGTTGTTACTGATCCAAATTCAAAACCTTAATGATAAACTTCAAACCAATCAGGAGTCAAGTGATAAAGTGATTGTTGTGACATAAAGGGTTATTCAATAATTCACCAATGCATGTACACTAATTAATATGATTGACTGGATTTTTTCCCATTGTGCGCCATTGCTGCTATGGAAAGTTATTGGTGTACTAGTGCTAACCCAGCAGCTGATTAGGCACTAGTTCAACAACAAATTGCCACAGCAACAATGGTGCACAATGGCAAATCAACCAGCCAATCATATTAATTAGCACATATGCACCAAAGAATTATTGGAAACCCTTTATGTCACAACAATTACTTTATCACATGGCTCCTGATTGGCTTAGAGTTTATCATTAAGGTTTTGAATTAGGATCAGCAACAACTTTATCTAAACACAATAAAATTATAATTTTATAATTTAAATTTAGCTGATCCCCAAATTGTTGTTAATGTTTTCACAAGGGGCTGTGTTTAGGTGCTAAAAAATAACTGTGTTATGGATCTAGATACATAGCATAGTAAATATACAATTTTATAGAAATAAGCTGACATAAAGAATAAAACTAACTACAAAAAAGTAAAAATGAACAATTGAAATTCAGAATAAATATAATATAAATAGAAAATGTTTGACAACAGGGAGTTTATTTGGGGACAGGGAAGAGTGATGCCTAGTAGGCAGAATAGCGTAGGAAGGAAGGTGTAGAGGAAGTGCTGGTCTAGGGGTCTGGAATTGGGTGGGTGGAGCTGACAGGTGGGAGGTGGTGGTGGCGGGGGTAGAGGCAGGAGGATTTATTGTGATGGCTACCATATACCACTTGTCATATTCCTTGTCTGTCATTGGCTGGATTGGTTGGTAGGCAGCTATGGCACAAGGTGGGAGGCACTTTTCCTTACATGATTGATTGCCCATGTTCACATGGAAGACAATTTGGACAAACAAGTCAGCCACCATCTGTTGACCAAAGAGAGAATCATGGTAAAGGACCCCAAGATAGAGATTGTTGAAAGCCTGAGGGCGGCGCTCCTGGACTGTATCTCCAATATTAAAGAACACAACATCAGCCAGATGGATGTCTGCATGACTGGCTGGATACACTGAGGCCTGGTGCCCGCGTCCTTGGATAGCCTTAAGGGCAGTGAAGCTACCCCCATCTGGTGGCTCAAGAAAACCCAGTGGATAGAATTTGATCTATCCCAGGAGTTAAGCAATTTTCTGAGAATGTGGCAGTACTTTTATTTAGTAGTGAAATCAGGGGTTTTCTGATAGTAGACAAACCCCTTGGCCAAAACATCCAGAAAGGCACCAATAAAATTTTGCAACTGGACCAATGGAATCCAGTATGATGAATTGGGGAAGACAACAGTCCAATAGGAAAGGACAGAATAATAAGAATAAGGTATCATTTATTGTAGAATATTGTGATTAATATACTATATGGGGAAAGCCACAAGGCCACAAGGGGGTGGCATAGTGGGAAGTTCCATGTAAGGTTCAAAGCCAAGGAATAACTTGTGCGGGAATCAGCAAGTCAAATTGGCAGCACTCCTAATTAGGATGAAGTACCCGCCATTTGATATTGCCATCAGATTAATCCATAACGTTAGATACGTCAAGGGGCAACTCATTGAGCACCCCCTGTGTATTGTAAGATACATTAGCGGGCAAGTCTGGAAACTTGGTTGCAACACCCCCCTTGCCCCCTGCTTGTTGTCAGACACCAGGACTGGAGTCTGTGGAAGGTCTGGAAAGGACCGCACAAACAACCTTTGTGTGGGGATGGCACGGCAGGGGCGCAAGCAATCATGGTGAAGCTTCTTGGTGTTCCCTTGGGCATCCTCAAGTTGGTAGGGTTCTAATTTGGCAGAATTGGGATTGAGGGTGTAGATGGGGTCACCTATGGCGTATCTAGCTTTGAGGTGTTTTGTCCCTCCTGCAATCTTCTTGTGTTTGATCTCCCGGGCTTTGGCACGCCATTGGTCTAGAGATGGAGTTGTCACTAGGGGGGCTTATTGGGAACCTTGGACTGTAGTTTCCCCTGTTCAACCCCTTTCAGACTATCAGGTGTTCCAAAGGCCAGGGTGCTAGGGCTGAACCCAGTGCCCCTGTTGATTCTTGCTTGCAGGATCAGTAGGGCAGTGGGAAGATGTTCAGTCCACGCAGTGTTAGGGTGATCTTGCAAGAGCTTGGCAATCAGTTGAACCAGGGAGCCATTTAACCGTTCCACGCGTCCATTGGCTTGCGGATGGTAGGGGGTTGTGACTATATGCTGGAGCGCATTCTTGACACAGTATGCCTTCATAACGTGTCCAACAAGTTTGGGTCCGCCATCTGTGATGAGACGCTTGGGTTGCCCAAAGCGAGCCACAATCTCTTTGCCAATGAAGCGGGTAATGGTGGTGGCAGTGTGGTTGGTTGTTGCCCAGGCCACTGGCCAACAAGTGAAGTAGTTGATAGCGGTGATAATATACTTATTACCCAGTCTGTCTTCAGGGAGCGGACCCACAATGTCAAGAGCCCACTGCTCAAGGGGTTCCATAGCCTTGATGGGTAGGACAGACTTGGGAGGTGCAGGTTTGGAAGTATTCTTTTCACACAACACACACGTCTCAAGGAGTTCCAAGATGTCTTGATGCATGCGCGGCCACCAAACCTTCTGTTTCATAATCTCAAAGAGGTTACACCCTCTGATGTGACCCAAGGTTTGGTGGTAGTGCAAGATGGTGTCCCCTTGTTGTGTGGTGGGAATGTAAGGCGTCTTCTCATCTGTCTCTGCCTGGAGGCAGATGTTATCAGCATTAATGGCAAACTGACTTTTGTTGTCCTTCAGCTTGGAGATGGTGACCAAGTTAAGGCCCTTGTAGCGGGTTGCCTCTGGGCGCAGGTAGAGCATGGGCCAATCTGGGTCCAACCCGTCATCCCCAGTGATGGACACTACGTAGAGTTGTGAAAGAGCGTTGGCTGTGACAAGTTCCTTTCCAGGCTTGTATTTGATGTGTAACTGATAGGGGGATAGGCGCTCAACCCATCCTGCCTGGCGGCGTGTCAAATGAGACTGTGTATTGAAATACTGGAATGACTTTTGGTCTGTCAGAACGTGGGGTGGGAAGGTTGAACCTTCCAAGTAGCAGCGCCACTTCTCAATGCAGTGTACAATGGCTGCCAGATCTTTATCATGAATGGTATAACGTTGTTCCAAGTCAGTGAGCTTCCAGGACTCATATGCTACAGGGAGGAAGACGCCATTGTCAGTTTCTACCCTTAACACGCCCCCTATGGCCCTGTCAGAGGTATCAGTCTCAAGTTTGTACTGTCAGTTTTGGTTGGGAAACTGCAGTACTGATGCTGTTGTGAGCCTTTGCTTTTATGCTTTAAGGCTCAATCTCTGGCGGGGGTCCAATGGAAGCGCTGTTTGGTATTGAGGAGCTCAGTGAGAGGTGCAATTAGTTTCCCGCAATTGGGGATGAACTTGCGCACGTAGGCAACCATGCCTAGGAATGTCCGCATCTAGCCCACATTGGTGAGGGGTGGCATGCTGGTGATTGCCTTGATTTTGGCAGGGTTGGGCTTTATCCCTTGGGCAGAGATAGTGTGCCCAAGGAATAACAGCTCTGACTTGAGGAACTTGCATTTGGAGGGTTTAGCTTTTAGCTGATTTTTCCAAAGGGTGTCAAGGACAGCGCAGAGGTGTTGGAGGTGTGTGGTTTGATCTTGACTGAAGACAATAATGTTGTCAAGGTACACAACCGCGCACTTTCCAATCAGTTCCTCAAAGGCTTTGTTCATCAATATGGCAAAGGTGAAGGGAGCGTTGGTCATTCCAAAGTTCATGACACAACACTCAAACAACCTGTAGCGTGTGCGGAAGGCAGTTTTTGCCTCATCCCCTGGTGCAATGCGGACCTGGTTGTACCCCGCAGTGAGATCAATCTTGCTAAAGACTTTTGCGCCTGCAAGTGTATCAAACAGGTTGTCAATCAGCGGCAGGGGGTATTTATTTTTAACTGTCACCTCATTTAAGGCGCGGTAATCTGTGACCAGGCAAAGAGACCCATCCTTCTTGGCTACAAAGAAGACAGCCGCCCCGTATGGAGACAGCAAGGGGCAAATAAAGCCCTTATCAAGTGCGTCCACAAGGTGCTGACGGAGGGTTTCATCTTCCTTTGGTGTGAGACAATATAATGGTTGTGCTTTAGGTAACAATCCTTGAAGTTGTACAGCGTGCTGGATCTCCCGGGGAGGAGGTAGTTGTTCAAGTGTCTCACTGAATAAATCCTTGTACTCCTTGAGGAGTGCAGCTAGTGCTGGTGGTGGTGCTGGTGACAAGGGAGGGACTGCAGATGATTCTGCACGGATAACTTTGACTGAGCATTGGTTAAAGTCTAGTTTCCCCCCTTAAAATTGTATGAGACTGTCTCCGTTATTCTGAAAAACAGAATGTCATGTAGTAGCTTGTTCATTTCCATGGGGTAGATCTGGAACCCCACCCTATTCCTATTGAGGGTGATGACAGAGGTATCCCAGTTGATGTAGGGACGGTTATGCTGGAGCCAGTTGAGGCCAGCAATTACGTTGTGGCTGAGGCCAGCCATGATTGGCCCAGAGAGCTTAACCTGGATGTTCCCCATTCTTACAGAGAAGGGTACTGTCTCATGGGTGATGGCAACTCTGCGGGAGTCAGCTACAAGTACTGCTTTTAATCTGCTGGGTAATTGGTCTAATTTCTGGGAGTCAGCAAACACCTGATCTACCATGGTGTGATCAGCCCCAGTATCTACCAGTAACTTGTGGGTGTTCCCACGGAAACAGAAGGGATAGGACAAGTGTGTTACTTTATTTGAGGAATGAGCAGCTTGCAACACGGGGTCATTGCTATGGATCTGAAAGACGTCCAGAGTTTCAACCTTGTGAAGATTATAGTTGCAGGGGTTCTTTGCAAGCAAAGACTGAGAGGACGGGTTATAAGGCCTCTTGTTGCTACAACCCCCAGGCTTTTCCCTGGTCCTCAATTAGAGCTAGCTGGAGCTCCCCCTTGCGGGGGCGTTTAGTTGCACTTTCTTGTTGACAAGGTTGGCAACAGCCCACTTGACCTTGGCCATTGTTAGGTGCAGAACGTGGTTGGGGTAGAGCATTGTTGATGCAGCAGAAGCCCATCAAAGCCTGGTTATTGGCCTCTACGATGGCTTTATAGCAGTTGTTGATAGAGGTGCAGCAACCGACAGGAACCCACTTGCAAATATGGGGTTTTAACACATTAACAATGAGAGTGAGCAACATGGCATTCCCATTGTTCAATGCTTTGGGGGCGGCAGCAAGGGCTTGTTATCAAGCGGCGAGATACTCAGGGACGGAACCAGTCTGCTTGATGGCTAAGAGGGGAGTCCCCAAGACAATGGGAGAGAAAGTTTCACTATATTGGGATTTGGCAGCGTCTCAAAATGTTGCCCAGGTGACGTCAAACTCCTGGCTGGCCCAGTTGGTGAACCACACAGCGGCAGGCCCAGTGAGGCGGCCAGATGCAGTGGCAACCCACATGGACTCCAGGACCTGACAGATACAAAGGCGTGTTTTGGTGAACTGGAGCTAACTGACAATGTCAGCTCCTTTGACACTACCAGCAAAGGACTCTAGTTGGAGGTTGAGCATATGTTGAGACAGATCCAACTGTTGTGGGGCGACATTAGCGTCACGCTGCCTGAGGCAGAGCCAATTGTATACACTGGTGATAACTAGCTGATCTTGATAGATGACATAACCTTCAGGAATGTCCCCCTTGGGGATTGGAAGGAATGTCTCTTGTTGTGGAGTAGCCATGCGGCCCGTACTCTGTCCTTTCTTGGGGGAATTTTGTTTTAAAATAGGTTGTGAACCTACTTCTGCTACCACTGTTTCAACTGGACCAATGAGATCCAGTATGATGAATTGGGGAAGACAACAGTCCAATAGGAAAGGACAGAATAATAAGAATAAGGTATCATGTATTGTAGAATATTGTGGTTAATATACTATATGGGGAAGCCACAAGGCCACAAGGGGGTGGCATAGTGGGAAGTTCCATGTAAGGTTCAAAGCCAAGGAATAACTTGTGTGGGAATCAGCAAGTCAAATTGGCAGCGCTCCTAATTAGGATGAAGTATCCGCCATTTGATATTGCCATCAGATTAATCCATAAAATTAGATATGTCAAGGGGCAACTCATTGAGCGCCCCCTGTGTATCTTAAGATATGTTAGCAGGCAAGTCTGGAAACTCTGTTGCAACAAAAAGTCCCCTTTTTACCTTCTTACTTCTATTCTTGGTGGCAGCTTTTCCTTGCTCACCAAAATCATCAAAAGCTATTGATAGCTTGTAATAGGAGATGAACATGATGTCATCTGATTAACTTGACATGCATTAAACCAGGATGAATTCAATGACCTGATCATATGGGGAATAATAACTGACATCTCATTGGTTGCCAGTGACATTGGTCAACACCCTGATTGAAGCCATCTTTCTGTGCATCCAGAGCTGCACCATGCACTCAGAAACCCAAATGCAATGGTGCGCAAGTTGCTTCTGGACCTGGGTCAGGGGAAGCTTGGGGTCCTGCTGCAAGAGATCAAGAATAATTGTATATTTTTCATTGATTTAGAACTCTGGGGCCTTCTTGGGCTTCTTGGCTATCCCAACTAGGTTTCCCTTATTCATTAGGTTGTTGATTTCCCGCATTATTGTGGCTCAGGTAAATTGCAATTGGGTGGCGATCTGGTCCCAGGACAGACCACACAGGTTGAGTGCCACAATTTCTTGGAGAATTCAGGCAGTAATGCTTCTATGTTTGGGGCGCTGGGCTGCAGGAACTGAAGCCTGATTGGCTGAGGGGTGCATTTTTGGATGGTGGCAGGAAGTTGTCCAAATTTGGGTTGCCATTCTGATTGGCAGGTTAGTTGGCAGCTTGTGCAGGGATGGTGTGAGAATTGGGGGCAGGTTATGAAGAAACAAAACCCAGCTCTCAACCACAATAAACTCGCAGTTTCAGCAACAACCAAAAGGTTGTTTCCAACAATTCCTGGGTGGTCAAAGGGGGGACAGGAGTCAACTGAACACGGCAAAGCAACAGATAAAACCAAATGGCCAAATTACTAACAAATTTTGAAATTTATTAGATTGGAGAATGATGAAGCAAGGTCTTTTACAACTCTTGCATTCATTTAAGGGATGGGATGGGATTGGGGTGGTAGATCAGATGTCACAAACCAATTGACCAATGATATGAGCGGATACAAATGAATTTCTTGAGGCAGGAAGATCTTGACAAATTTTGAACAGACATAGTCAAAAGGAAAACTGAACCAACTAACATCAGGAATATGCTTTGGATGCAATTACTACTGCTCCCAGCTGCTCTTGCACATGATATTTAACCAGAGGTGTCTCTTGGGTGGGTTAGGTGGAGGCATCTTCTGAATAATACCAAAATATTAAATTGATGGCTTTTCTTGGGCTTTTTTTGGTGACCTTTTGGTAAATATTCAAACATAATTTGGTAGAAATTCCCAAGCATTTGGCAGGAATTGAAGTGGAGGCCTAAGGGGGAGGTGTAACTTACAGATGGTTAAGGGAGCGGGGGTAGAGCTGGGTGTGAAGTGACTATTGAACAAGTCAAAGCCATATGGGTCAGGGGTCAATTACAGGTCAGCTTCCTTGTTACCTGAATCAAAGGCTTGGGTGTAAACAGGTGCCTCCACATTCTGAGCCTCACCTCCATTGAAGTTGGCTTGGCTGCTGCTGGCTTGGTTGTTGGCGCCGTCAAAAATGTTGCTAGTAAAACCCATTGTAAAAAAACCTAGGATAAAATCACTAAAAGTAGAAGTTTAAAATTTTATTATTTATTTTTATTGTAATCTTGAGTCCATATTTGAAAAGTTCTCAAACCCATTTTACACAAATCAGGAACCATGAAAATGAATAAAATGCCTCTGTTCCTAAATTAGATAACTTTTGTTTGGCTGTTAAACAATTACTTTTCTATTTTAGGCTGCTCATACTACACATATTGTGTGAATTCATTTTGTTTTGTGTTTGTGGAATCTCACTTCTAGATTGCTCAAATTTTGTTTCATTTTAGTCCTTCTGTTGGTGCCTCATATGAATCCTGATTGGATTATAATATACTCTGGAACAACACCCATTCATCTCACTTGCTGTGTTAGTTCATTTTATTTGTGGTTTAAACAACACAGCTTTATATTTACTATAATTATATATAATGGGTCAATGAAATTTTGTTTATTGTTTGACAGTTCATTTGTTAACCAAAAGTGTTTAAATTATTTGAATCCTGAATCTTGTGCAACTTGTATTTTGTTTAAATCTGAGGTATTTTTGGTTATTACCATAGCTTTTAAAACTACTGTACCAAATATTTTACCAGGGCTAAATAATGTTTTTAAAAAAATATCCCAAAATATCATAATATTTACGTAGACAAAACTGTGACACAGTTTTAACTATAAAAGGCTATTCCCTATTTTCAATAAGTATTCTCTTCTTATTTCCCTCCTTAATTGTTTGATATACTTCCAAGAAATATATTCACAATATTGATGAGGAGCAGCTTTTGGGAAAGCTTCAAATATAGATTTAAGAAGAAGAGAAGTATCTTTTATTGAATAATACTTTAGATTTATACAGCTTGCACTATGGTGGGGACTTAAGTTGGATCAAAGATAAGGGAGACCATGTGCAAGTTGGATTTGAGTTGCTGAATACCTGGACAAGTCATGTGATATTAGTTTGTTGCTATTTCTGGAATGTTGAACTGAATATTAGATTGGCACCAAAACGGGCAATGACTGGATGTTAAGTGTGTTGGCAACAAACAGAATACCAGTACATCCAGCTCCTCAACAAACCCCTCCCTTAAGGCGTTACTCTGGTACATCAGGAGGGGGCTTTATCTTGATAGCTGCCACCTGATGTTTCTGGAGTTTTTTGTTAGTGGGTACTAGCCAAGTCAAGTGTTTTCCTTTGCTGAGGCAAGGCAGGATCTGTTGTAATTTTTAATGATGGGGTCTTTGGTGCCTTGGAATTTGACCAGTTAGGTGTTTCTGTCTGGTCTGTATTTAAAAACTTTTCCTGGTCCTCTGTGTACTGAATCCAGCTTCTTTCTGTTTCTGGCAAGGATCCAGACAGAGGATTTGACTGGGAGTGGTTCCTCTGCAGAGGTCACCTTTTGTTCTTTGAGTCTCTTGATTTCTGCTATCTTGGGTTTTGAGCCGTATGTGCTGTAGTGCTGGGACTTGTTTCATTGTGGGAGGCTTCACTGAGGGAACCTTCACATAGGGTTAGTTATTGTGGGTGGCTATCTCTGGTTTGTATATATATGTTAATTCAAATGGTGAGTAGCCTGTCCCTTGGTTAGTGAGAAATCCAAGATACTAATAATGCATGTTTCACATATAGTGGCAATGTGTCTCTGGCTTTGCCATCCACTATTTTCTCAATGTTTCTGATGAGGCTGCTGTTTAGGCGTTCAACTCTGCTGTTGGCTTGTGGCCTGTAAGATGAGGTTGTGGAGTGTTTAATTTTATTTGTTTTCAGGTTATTATTCACTATGTGTCCTGAAAGTTCCCTGGCTCCATCAGTTATGATGTAGTATGGGCTTCCATAGTCTGCTATGATTGCCTTATTGATAAAGTGGTCAATTGTTTCTGCTTTGTGGTCTTTGGTTGCCCAGTAGATTGGCCAGCATGTTGCAAAGTCAATGGCTACAATTAAGAAGTGTTGTTTTGCTTTGTATTCTGGGAAGGGTCCCACTACGTCCAGGCCTCAAACCTTAAATAGTTCTGGGTCAGGCACTGGGTTGACTGTAGGTTGTGGAGCTTTGGCGCTTGAGTATTTTTCACACACTGTGCACTTCTTTAGGATGCCAATGATGTCTTGTTTTAGGTTAGGCCACCATACTGTTTCTTTTAGGGTGAGGTATAGGTTATTGGCCTTTGTGTGTCCCAGTAGGCGGTGATGCCTTAGGATGGTACCAGCTCTTTGTGCCAGAGGAATGTAGGGGATATGCATGTCTTTAATGATATGATATAATGTACTGTTTGACACATGGAATTGTTTCTCATTTCTTAATAGTGTTTCATGGGTTAGTTGATGTGTGAAGGGGTCTTTCCCTTTTTTCTTGTACTAAGTGTTATATAGGTTGGGCCAGTCAGAGACCAGGTGATTAGGATGATCCTCTCTTGGCTGACATAGCCTAGAGAGAGCATCAGCAGTGACCATCTCTGCCCCCCTTTTGTACTGGATGTCCAGGTTAAGCTGCTCAAGCAAGGACATACATTCAGATTAACGGCTTGTAAGTGCATTCTGAGTTTTAAAGTAGATTAAAGATTTATGGTCAGTTAGTACTCAAACGTTTAAATGTTCTTCTAGATAACATCTTCATTTCTTGAATGTGTGGTATATTGCTAACAATTAATTATTGTGTATAGGGTATCTCTGTTCAGTGTTAGTTAGTTTTCTACTTTCATAACATACTGGCAGGAAGTCTTGCTGCCCTGACTGGCAGATGTGTAGCACTGCGCCAATGGCAGTGTTTCTGGCATCTGAATCAAGCTCATAGCACCTGTTGTTATTTGGGTATTAAAAGATTGGCGCTTCAATCTGAGCTTGCTTTAGTAGCTGAAAATTCTTATTGCATTCTGGTGTCCAGATGAATTTTTTGTCATTACCCTTGGTTAGGTCATTGATTGGTGCCGTTAGTTTCTCGCAGTCTTTGTTGTATTTCCTTAGGTAAGCTATCATTCCAAGAAAGCATCTAACTTATTTAACTGAGATGGGGTGTTGCACGTTATTTATGGCTTTGATTTTATCTGGATCTTATTTGATGCCACCATCAGAGACAATGTGGCCCATGAACAAGAGTTCTTTTTTCATAAAGTGGCACTTTCTAGGCTTTGCTTAGATTTTGTGCTTTGAAAGTTGATTGAGTGTCTTGCAGACATGCGTGTGGTGTTCCTCTTTACTTTTTGATAATATGATGATATTGTCAAGATAGCATAATGTAAGGAATTCCATACCTTACACAAATACAAAATCAAACATAAGGATTCTGGAGAAACATCAAAACCTGAAAACTGCATTGTTAAATGCAGATTTAAAAACTAAGTTGGTTAACAGAACTATTAATTTAATTGAGCCAAAAACACATTCAAAATCAATAAAAAAATGTGTTTTAAGCAAAAACAAGTACATGAGCAAAAATGAGCGTAAAAAACCTAAACAATATATAAATTCCACTTTAAAACTGAAAATTAAGGCTTCAAACAACCATTACAACAACAGTAACAACTCAGCATTAAATTTTGGCTCCAAAAATCATAGTACAGCCAGTCAATCACAAATTAAATATGTAAACTGTCCAAACCAGACTTTCAGGGACCTAGAAGGCCAATAAAACCCAGAGAACTACCCAAGCCACTGCAATACTGCACATTCAGCTCCAGATAAAATCCCCAACCTAAGTGAGGTACAATACTGCAATGCAATATTCCAACCTGCCTCTTCTTGCATTGCAGCCTGAAGCTTGCTGCAGGCCTGCAAGGCAATACTTCTACCCCACACTTGAAAGTTGGCCTGGTAAACTCTATGATCCATCCCCCAAATTATTTCAGTATTTAAACTGAATAATTTCCCTTGAGCAAATTTCTCCAACAATTTCTTTATTTCCTATCAACCCAATAAATCTATAATTTCAATTCTAAACACTTGACTAGTAGATTCTAAAGGTTCTTCCCTAACAGCATGAAGTCAATCTTCCTTGTATGGACTTTTTGTGTGTTAATCAGTTATGGGCAAGCAAATGTTAACTTTGAAACCCCCAAACCAACTCCTACTGACAAATCTGAAGAATCAATTTGGTATTGTTTTGGTCTACGTCAACAACATGCCCCTTATTTTGAAACAGCTTGATTCCCACTTATCATCCACCCCAAGGCCCCCTGGTTGGTCTTGGGGTACACCAGTGTCTATTATATCCTCAGCCACTCCACTTCCTTCTTGGGAAGATTCTGCCTATTTGGTCACCTTCTACACATGTTAATGATAGGGATTCCAGTAGGTTCCACTCTGATCAAATTCAACTTGGGAGCTCTACTTCATTCAATTGGAGAAAGGCTTCCCAATGAGTGGATCCCTGACACATAATGTATTTAAAAGACCATTAATTGCTTGTTTCATCATAGTGATAAACATTGCAGGAGCATTGGTCATCCCAAAGTTCATTACTCTACACTCAAAGGATTTAAATTTTGTACAGAATATAGTTTTTGGTATGTCCTTTTCCTTTACCTCTACTTGGTTATAACCTGAGGTGAGGTCAATTTTGGAGAAAATTTGGCTCCAGAGAGTCTTGCAAACAGATCCTCTATAAGTTGGAGAGAATATTTATTATTCACTGTGCTTGCATTGAGAGTTCTGTAGTCTGTTACTAGATGGAGTGATCCTTCCTTTTCTTTATGAAGAAAACTGCTGCCCCCCACAGGGATTCTGATGGGCAAATGAAACCTTTAGCTAGGTTATCCTTAATATGACTTTTGAGGGTTTGTGTCTCCATGGGAGAGAGTCTGTAGAGGGATGCAGGTTTGGATATGGCCTTGCATAGATCAATGCCATGTTTGACCTCCTGTTTGGGTGGTAACTCTGTGAACTCTTCCTTGAATACATGAGCATATTTATTTAAGAGTGCTACAAGCTCTGGGGATTGAACTTTGGCTGTTTGCATGTTATTAAATTTGGTGTACCTCATTATATGGAGCGTACTGTCTTTGATTAGACGTTCCAAGTTGTCCTGGTTTATGATCTGGAAAAATAATGTGTCTCTCAGAATGAGATTGTTAGGTTATTTGAGAATGTTAAAATTGAATCCATTGTGTTTGATGGTCATGGTTTTTGTTTTCTAACATATGCTGGGGTTTACTTGGGTGAACCAGTCCATGCCTGCTACAATGTTGTAGTTTATGTTGTTCATGACAAGTCTTTTGATTGACGTTTGTATGCCTTGGAGATCAATTCTGAAGGGAGTTGTTTTATCTTCAAGTAGAAATTTTGATTTGTCTGCCATTATGGCATATTTGAAGTTGGATTTGATAACTGGTATTTTGTATTTAGTTAAAAATGGTTTTCTTACCATGGTGTGTTTTGCATCAGAATCAAATAAAATTTTGAGTGTATGAGATTTATAAGTTCATGGTTAGACAAGAAGTTGTGAGCAATCTTTAATTTTTATGTTCATAAATATAGAAGATTGCGGGACACGTGAGATGCAAGCAGCAAAGTTTGTGCCTTGGTACAATTTCTTGTTGGTTTGGGGGGAGACAGGGGCACTTAGGCCTGTTCCCCCTCCTATTTTCCCTTTTCCTCTGTTTAAAGACCTTTGAGGCCAGAGAATGTGGGGTCAGATTCATAGTGGGTTGCTGTTTCAGCATTGTTTACTTTGGCAGTGTCCTCTCTCTTGGGATGGGAGCTGTTTGCACTTTGGCTGCAATTGTCATTGTTCTTATTGGAGTTGCTGTTGTTTTGGTTGGTGTTTTGATGCTTGTTGCCATTTAAATTATCTCTGTCATTGCCATTGGAGGAGCAGTTGCTGTGAGAGAGGGGGGCTAAACTAACTAAGTTTGGTTCCCATCCCGGTGAAATAAACCACCAGGATGCCACCCAGTGGAGGACTGGGATGGCTGCTCTAAGGGGGAACCAGAGGGAGGACACAGGGGACAGTTGAGGGAAGTAGGAGTTCAATCCCATCAACACAAGGCCAGTGATCACCCAAGAGGCACAAGAGACACAAGAGACAACAGGAGGAGGAATCTCAAGAACCTCAGGGGGGATCAACACACTCTCATTTGTGCTAAAAGGGGGAAGCACAGATGTCTTCTCTCCCTCAGTGGAGGGCAAGATGTAATCAACAACATCCAAATCTAAGTCATCACACGTCAATATTTTCACCACAGCCTCTCCAGATAGGAGGAGACCACTAGGGAAATCCAGAAGGCTAGAGGGGTGTTCCCCCACAAGCCAGGCAAAAGAAGTGATTTTTGACCACAAGTCAGGCAAGGTTGACCAAAGGAGCAATAGGAATGGGGCCAAGGAAAACACAACAAATTTTAACACAGGGAGTATCATGGTTGTGATCTCCTCAAAATTTGGGGAAGATTTGTAAGGTTTTGGTATGACAGACAAATAAAAAGTAGGCCACAGGGGAAGCCACAAGCAGGAGACCAAAGAAAGCAGCAGAGCGGGTCTGGATGGCTTGGGTTGTGATCTTGGGGGTCTTGGGTCACAAGCAAAAGCAAAAACAGGTTTAAAATCAGTAAATTTAATAAAAAATCAGAATAATAATAGAAATTATAATGAAATTTAAAAAGATTTTGAAGTTCAAAGTTGGTTTTTGAAAGTGAAAGCAAGAAAAGACAACAACTATGCGCTGAGACCTCTTCAGAAGGCTCCAGAGGAGTTCCTGGGTTTGAAACAGGAGTTTATAAGGTAAGCATTGAGAAAACAACCAACACTTTAATTTTTATATAATAGGGATTCAAAACAGAGTTCCAGTCAAACCAATGTATTTAAAAATAAAAGTGCAACAAATCCCAAACTTTTAATAAATTTGACAATAGACAAGCAGGGGATTGAAAGTCCCCTTGTTATGTAAAAGGGAGTGTGCTACAAGGGAAAGGATCACATTACTGTGGGGCTTTAATCTGATTGGGTGGGGGATAAAATTTGCAGGTCAGGGCCAGGGAGACTGGAGGGTTTCATCTTAATTTCCACAGTACTGCCTGATTGACTGGAGGGGCTTTCAGGAACTTGGAATTCACTTGAGCTTTTGGGTGTCAATGTGGAAAAACACAATTGGTTGGATCTGATAGCTTTTAAAAGTGGGCGACACCAGGCCAGTAAGTAGTCTAAATCAATTAACATTTCTTCCCAGGAGGAAACAACCAAAGCCAGGAGGTCTGCAGGGTAGGCCAATGTCGTAAATTGTGCAATTAATGCTATTTCAATCTGGCCTTTGAATATTGATAGTTGCAAAGATTTGGCTGGTTTTCCTTTGAGTTTGGAAATTCCTTGCCTTCTGCAAATGGGTCTGGTTCCATATCCACCCATTCTGGATTATTGTACCTGTCTGAGATTAATCCTGGTATGACCTCATCCCAATGTGACCCCCTCAGCCACTCTGTCTTCCTATTGAGTGATCACCAGCCCTTGCCTACTATTTAAAGTAGAATCATTACTCCTAATAAAGACAAGTTTATCCACATTTGCGTTGGCTTTAATAATCTTCAAGCTTTTTCCTGTCCTTTTTTCCAAAAGGACTTTTACATCTTGTTTTCCAGGAAATTAAGGTATGTGTCCTTAATTTTGCCCTGAAGGCTAACCTAAGGCTAGCTTTGAACCTCAAATCTTTCATAATAAAGATTTCCTGCTGTGTCCTCCAGGATGTTGTCCCCTGGAGCCAAACACAACAAAATGGTGCTCACTACAGGGACTGCAAGCCCCTTAGTTACCCTGTTCCCACATGCATTCTCTGGTCCCTCTCCCTTTGTTTCTGAAGTACCAGATCAACCCAAATTTTCTAGTTCCCCTCTAGAAGAAGACATCACCAATGCCCCCTCAAATCCTATGATATTGGTTCTGTCTCCTGGGCCCGTGTGGGCCCCCTTCCAGCTTTCTCTCTCAACTACAAGCAAGCTTGTGCTGCTGCACACTCCCTTCTTCATTCTGGCACAGTGGCAAGGCACTCTATCCCTGGCCTCCGTCCTGGGTACGCTTCTGAAGACCTGTACTCCTTCCTTTTGGACTTTGGTCTCCCCCCTGTGTTGATGGAATCCATGGATACTATTGGCGTGTTGGACAACCAGTTCATCCAACCTGCCCTAGTTCACCACCAACTTGCCTTAGGATCCCAGAATCAGCTATTAGATGCTAAAGCCACTGCCGTCTTGAATAACTATGCTCAAAATATGGCCTATCAAGAATGGTCACACAGCCTCTTTGCTTGTATTTCTGACAACCAGTGTGACTCACTGGCGTCACAGAAGTACTTAACTGCCTCCCTGAACTCCCTTTGTTACTCACTCCCTGGATACATAAAGGATTGACCATGCAAATTGGATGAACATCAGGCAGCGTGGCGTGAGCAAATTGAGGCCTTTCTGCTAAACCATTGGCAGGACTTTGAGACTCTGGTTAGTGAGCTTAATCAATTCAGGGAGCATGTCAACTTGCAACTCAGATTGATAGGAGCTCATGTCAATACTTGGGGCCTCCATCTGCAGCATCAATACGGTCTGGATAAGGCTGCCCTAGGCAACACTCTATACCAGGTGCAAAATTATGTGGATGACAGGGTAGCGTCTATTGAAGTGACTCCTCCTGCTCCTCCTGTTGAGACCCCATCTGATTTTGAAACCAAGGTATTGGAGGCAATTTCCAAACTCAAGGCTACCCCTCAATGTCAAGCTTCTGTGCAGAACCTCCCTCCAGTTGAACCAATGCCTAACCCTTGTATTGCCTCCCTCACTGATCAGGTGGCTACCTTACAAGGTGAAATCAAGTACTTAAGACAGTGCCTCTCTAATTCTGAAGATTTGTCATCTGGATATAAAGAAGAAGAGGAAGGTGAAGTTGTTAATACTCACGCTCATGACAATCATGGTTGTTGCCCTGGTCTAGAGGGTTAACCCTGGGTCCACTGTGTGTGTGCTCTAGACCAACTTGCCAAAGTGACAAATGATGTAGCCAATAGGCAAGACGCATTGGAAAGAGAGGTCCAAAACCTCTCCAGCTTTACCAAGACCCTAAATGGACAAGTTGCCCCCTTGGTTGCTCAGACCACTTCTCTGGCTACTCGTGTCAATGGGATTGCTGGCACCTTGGTGGTACAACAAATCAAGATCAACAAGTTTGGGACTGCTGCCGCCACTGCTAGGGATATTGGTGGACAGAACAGCTCTACATTGAACACTCTAGAGGAAAGCCTTCAACTCCTCTGGGCCAGACAACCTGCTTCTGAATCCAAGTTTGAAGGCAACTCTCCTATTAACGTCCTCAACCCTGGTGAAAACAGTCAGTCCTTGTCCTTGTCTATTGACCCAAACTACAAACCGACTGTGGCGGATCCAGGTCCAACCAGTCCATCCTGCCATTATCCTGCCCTTGACTCTTATTGCCATTACCTTCCTTCAACAAAGCTTTGATGAGCTTTGTCTTCAGAGAGGCAATTTTATGGGACAACGCTTTGTTATCATCCTGCCAACAGGCCATGATCTTAATGCTCTTTTCCTTCCTTGCCCTTAAAGCCTCAATTTCATGGTTTGCCTTTGCTTTCACTTGTTGTAAGATTTTGTTCCATCCTACTAACAGGTTCCAGGAATCCCACACATAGATTTGGTTTCCTTGGGCGGGAGTCCCTTCTTTTGCAAAGTAATTGGAGTATAACTCTTCAAATGCAGCCTTTATTTCCACCAAGGACTCCTCAGGCACAGTCTTGGTGACCTCCAGGCTTGCCCAAGCTTCCTCCAACAAACTTGTAGGAACCTCTTTCCTGGCAGCAGCAGTTTTCACGCAAAGTACTCCAAATTTGGCCCTTTCAAAATTTAACAAAGAAGACATAATAATTGAAAAGGTAGTTGAGGGGAAAGCGTCAAAATTGACAATATATCTTTATTAAAGTGTAGCTGTTTTTTTGCTTATATACCATTCAGGGCATATTTGGCTGAAAACCCCTCCAGTTCATGAATCAACCTATGATTCATCTCACGTGATCTATGACATTTGATTCATCCAAACCTAGATCTTTACCTAAAATATCACCATTATTTCCCAACCTATGAGAATCATTCTACAATGGGAAGAAGTCACCTGACTCCATTTATCCCAATGTACCAATTTGGCATGGAGCTTCCTCAGCTCACAGTGCCAAAACCCTGTGGATTAAACATCCCAAAACTCAGCTTTTATGTTACAACTGGGAACCAGCTGATCAACCCTGAACTCCTAGGCATCATTGCCTTTATTTATTTATCTTTGCATTTAATGGTTTTTTGCCTTAAAAACCCATTAAAACGCTTCAAAACTCAAACCAGGCGCCACTGCAGCGCCCAGGAACTTCCCCAGGCGGCGCTCCAGTGCCTGAAAAAATTTGATAGCGGCGCCTTGGCGCTTTGCAAATCCATTAGGTGGCGCTTTTAACCCAATGAACTCGCCAAAGTGGCGTTTTTAACCCAAAATTTGGGGGGTTACTTATGGTTGACCTTAACCAAACTTCTTGACATAGTCAAGACAATTTAACCAATATAATTATATACTCATTAATTATATTCCTGTGTATTTATTTATTAATCTTCCTGATTAATTAAACTGTTTTTGAGACACCCAGTCTCCCAGATTGACTTGCCCAATCTTGCCTTCTGTTCTTTTATTGAACCTAGATATCCAGTTTTCAGGAATCTTTACCTTAAGACTTTCAATCCAACCTATCTACATGCAATAATCAGAAAAACAGAGATAACTTTATATTTTGGAGCATTTATTTGGCTAAATACTCAATAGTGACTGTTGTACGGTCACACTGACCTTCAAACAGATATTCAATCCAAAGACCTCTACCATTGCTGCCTTTCTAACCATTTACAAAACTGCAATGTGTAGGGCTACCAACAAGCTCAAGAAGGAACACATCCTCACCTGTCTTCACCCCACTTACCAGGAAGTCGTGGTCCCCAAGCTCCCCTCCATTGTCACTTGGGAGGATATGAAGCACCTACTTATTGAGGAGTTTGGAGGATATCAGCTTGGAGGTCAATAAGGATGCATTTATGCACATTGCTTTCAAACCCAAGGAAACTCTGGCTGAGTTTGCAGATTGTTTCTACATTAAAGGCCAGCAGTTAATTACCAGTCAACAGTTAACTCCCCGGGAAGCCTACATGGCTTATTCAAATGCTTTGAAGGTGAACCAGCTTCTATGCCTACACTTTAAGGCACACAAGGCTTTGCTCACTTCCATGAAGATTATTAAGACACTCCTACAAGACATGCATTTGACACATGGAGGTACGGTGGTACGTGAAAATAAAGCCAGTAATTCTGGAACTACCTCTTGTACGCCACACATAATGACCCTGGGTACTAGTGGACAGGCTGAGAGGCAAGGCTGCCATAACTGTGGCCAGATTGGGCACCACTCACGCACTTGCACTAATACTTGAGTGGAAGGTTGTGATCCCAAGGAACAGGCAGGAAAAAAGAGGTCAGCTTAGAAACAGAGACGCTCTCTGCTGACCAATCTCCCCTGTCTCCCCCTGATCCTCTGTCTGATGAGGAAACTCCCTTTTCCTCTGGCCCAACTATCCTTTGTCTATTTCAAAATCTCTCCAATGATTCAGAGCCCAAAGATTCTGATAGTGAAGACTCTGATAGTTATGGCTATTCTGTCCTGGCTGTTCCGGAAACCATCCCTGTACCATATAAGCTTTGCTCCAGGAAGGCTACCACCTCTTCCCAAGTACCTGCAAGTGGAGCTAAGTCCATGGTGGCTTGCCTGTACCTAGCTCAAGCCCATCAACCTCCCGTCTTGATTGATTCTTCTGAGGAAGCAGCCAAGATAGCTG
Organism: Entomophthora muscae; assembly: GCA_014839935.2. Classification (NCBI taxonomy): domain Eukaryota; kingdom Fungi; phylum Entomophthoromycota; class Entomophthoromycetes; order Entomophthorales; family Entomophthoraceae; genus Entomophthora; species Entomophthora muscae. The sequence continues at coordinate 127,470 of QTSX02006562.1, read as the reverse complement.
AGGCTCTCTTCCAAAATGTAACTGTATCTCTCCTGCTACAGACTGTATATAATGAGATTCCTGCATTACAGTGCATGTTACTTAAATGGGAAAAGGAGCTAAAGACTGCACAAGATGTGTTGGCAGTCTTGCCCCCATTTGGGAAAGATACAATCCACGTGGAAGTATCAATCCAAAAGGTTAAAATCAAAGCAATACTGGACATGGGTTCTCCAGTCAACGTGGTATCTTCCAAACTAATGAAGAAACTTAAGTTGGCCCCCGACCTCAACTACACACAGTTGTATGGCACAGCTGGCATGGCACAAACACGGACCATTGGGGCCTACTCTGCTCTACTCATGAGGTTTGGGAAACTCCTTATTGCTTCCCCCGCTGTGATCCTCAAGAACAAAAGCTATGACCTCTTGGTTGATACTCAATTCCTCCAAGAATATAATGGGATTGTAAACTTACAAGATGGATACTTTTTGCTCTTGGGATATGAGGTTCCTCTGATTTTTGAAGAACCTCTGCGCCTCCCAGGAAAACGTCTTAAAACTTGTGTGCTTGGGTACCCTACAGGTATCTTCTCTCTCAAGTATAGGAATCACTCCTCCAACATGTGTACCCCTCCTCCTTCCTGCCCTGCAGAAGAAGGGGTACCTCTGCTAGCGCCAGCAGCTATAACCATCCCCTGGGCTCTCAGGTGATGATTGATTCCCAGATTTCTTATGAGCTACCTGAAAAGTCATTCTTGGAACTTTACTCACCTGAATCCTTAAGTTGTACAGAGCCCCGCCTGTGTCCTAGGATTTTAGATTGAACCCACAAAGAGTCCGTACAATTACTGCTTACTAATCTGACAGTCCTGCCCATGCAGGTGACCAGAGCCAGGTTGTGGGATATGATTGTATACTGGGAGCAGAACAAGTATCCTCCCTCTACCCTTTCAGAACTTTCAGTGATTTCAATCTACCTGAAGACAATCCTCAAGCTCTCTCTTTGTTCACCGCTGCTGATTCCCCCCAACTGTCCCCTGTTCAACAAAAAGACATGTTAGACCTGCTCAATCAGTTCAGCAATATCTTTGCCTCTGAACCTACATACTATTGCCTAGCTAAAGGAGTCATCCATCAGATTGATACTTGGGATGTGCCCCCTTTTTGTGCCAAACCATACTGCCGTAGTAGGATGGAGGATGCTCAGGTGTCTAAAGAATACAAAGAAACTTCTGGACGCTGGGTTACTGGCTCCTTCCCAAAGTCCTTGGGCTTCCCCGTTACTGATTCTCAAGAAGAAAGATGGTGGACACCACATTGTAATGGACTATTGCTGCCTGAACTCTCTCACTAAGAAAGACTTGTATCCCTTGCCCAGAATTGACAATGCTCTCAGACGGCTGGGTGGTTCCAAGTTTTTCTCTGCCATGGATCTAGCTTCAGGGTACTGGCAAGTTAAATTATCTCCTGAAGATTGAGAAAAGGCTGTGCTTATCACCTCAGAAGGCCTTTTGAACCCACTTGTATGCCCCCAAGGACTCTGCAATGCCCCTGCCACATTTTAACAGGCTATGGACTCCATCCTACAAGACTTAAAGCTCTTTTGTGTCCTTGTGTACCTTGATGATATCACTGTATTCAGTGCTACCTTTACCAACCACTTGGAACAACTCAAGGCTGTCTTCATCAAGATTTGAAAAGCTGGCTTGAAACTCAAATCCTCCAAGTGCTCCTTCTTCAAGGAACGTCTTGAGTTCCTAGGTCATGAAGTCACTCAAACTGAGATCCATCCCATGAATAATAAGGTGGAAGCCATCAATAAGATGCTACCTCCCACAAACCTTTGTGAGGTTCAATTATTCCTTGGTATGATGGGCTAATACTAAAAGTTCATACCTGACTTTGCTGAACTGAGTGAACCCCTTGTCCAACTGCTTTGCAACGTCCCCTTTGAATGGACTGATAGTCAACAACAAGCATTTGAAGCACTGAAGGCCAAGCTCAAAGAGGCTCCTATCTTAGTCTACCCTGATTATGATAAAGAGTTTATCTTGTACACTGACACAAGTAGAGTAGCTGTGGGTGCTATCTTAGCCCAGCTTGACAACAATGGTGTGGATTGACCTGTAGCCTACTTGTCAAGGGTCCTCAATAAGCACAAGAAGAACTACAGGGTCACTGAGAAGGAATGTTTGGCAGTGCTGCATGTGGTGAAACAGTTTTGGCATTACATTTACGGGACCCACTTCACGGTAGTCACAGATCACTACTCCCTCAAATGGCTACAACAGCTAAAGGAACCTGAAGGTCAACTAGCGCGTTGGGCTCTATGTCTACAAGGGTATGATTTCACTGTGATACACCGTCCTGGGGCCCAACATCAGAACACTGATGGCCTGTCAAGAATGCCAATCCTAGTTATCCATCCTGCTGACGCTGATCAACTATACAAGTTAACAGGGTATTCTGACTCTTGGACCACTGAGCCAGAAGACATCCACTTGGCACTACAGATCCTATCTAAGGACACTATAATTTGTGATAGGCAACTCTTCAAAAAGGTTAACAATGCCTAACTACCCTAAGTTTGCCTTAGCATGAGGATAGCCATCATCCTCCAAGCTCACATTGACACTGGCCATGGAGGCATAGCCAAGACTCATGACTGGTTGTGCAAGAACTTCTACTGGGAGAACATGCGCCTCCTGATTCCTGATGTTCTTGCCTCCTGTCATTTCTGCTAACTCCAACACCCTTGCCCGTCCCAACACCAGTTCAAACTCATCCCTCCAAAGCATACCTTCCACACGGTGAGTATTGATGCTGTTGGGCCTTTCCCTTGGTCTAGGTCGGGATTTTGGTTTATCTTGGTTGCTGTAGACCACTTTTGCAAGTGGTTTGAAGCCAGAGCAACAAAAGATATAACTGCTAAGACCACGGCTACTTTCTTGCTGCAAGACATTTTCTATTGACATGGCTGCCCTCAAGTCCTGCTCTCTGACAATGGTACCAACTTTAATGCTCGCCTCATCACTTCTATTGTCTAAGCTATGGGAACTCACCAGTTGTTCTCTGCGCCATATAACCCCTCAACCAATGGAACTGTTGACAAGCAAACTCCACCCTGGTGTCCATAATGAGAAAACTCACGCTCTCTGATGCTGTCAATTGGGACATGCTCCTCTCTGCTGCCCTCTTTGCTTACCAACTCAGTAGGCACTGGGTGACTAGCCAATCCCCTTTTTCCATGCTGTATGGACATGAGGCCAATACCCCCTCAATCTTGGGACCCCCTTTGATCAAATTTGATATTTCTGCAAATCCTGAGGCCCACATTAAAGACTTAACTAATTGTATCATTGACATCCAGGCAACCGCTTACTCCACTGCTTACAAGGTTAAGGCCCTGGAGCTCTCCTCATCCAATGCTGCTAGAGCCCCCCTCCCCGAGTATCAAGTAGGTGATCTAGTTCTCTACTACCAGAATTGTAAAGGTGGTAGAGCCCATAAGCTGGATTCAACTCTGGGTTGGGCCCTGTGAGGTCACCTTTAATAAGGGTGTTGAGTATACCGTGAAACTACTGTCTTCTGGACGTTCTTTTGCCCACATTCACTCCAAATTCCTCCATAAATATCAACTCCCTGTGTCCAATCTTGAGGAGGGAGATGTCGTAAATTGTGCAATTAATGCTATTTCAATCTGGCCTTTGAATATTGATAGTTGCAAATATTTGGCTGGTTTTGCCTTCAAGTTTGGAAATTCCTTGCCTTCTCTAAATGAGTCTGGTTCAATATCCACCCATTCCGGATTATTGTACCTGTCTGTGATTGATCCTGGTATGACCTCATCCCAACGTGATCCCCTCAGCCACACTGTCTTCCTATTGAGTGATCACTGTCCCTTGTCTACTATTTAAAGTAGAATCATTACTCCTAATAAAGATAAGTTTATCCACATTTGCGTTGGCTTTAATAATCTTCAAGCTTTTTCCTGTTCTTTTTGCCAAAAGGACTTTTACATCTTGTTTTCCAGGAAATTAAGGTACATGTCCTTAATTTTGCCCTGAAGGCTAACCTAAGGCTAGCTTCAAACCTCAAATCTTTTGTAATAAAGATTTCCCACCGTGTCCTCCAGGATGTTGTCCCCTGGAGCCAAACACAACAGCCATAACAAATCTCTTGTTGACAGTATGAGCTAAATTGCCTAGAGAGTTAAGTGGCTTGGATGCAATTTTTGGGCCTTTTTTGGTGCTGCGGGGAAAAATGGTTCAATCCAAGGCCAAAGGTGGCGGTGGATTTACATTTGCCATTGCATGCAGTGTATTCTATATTTGCGCGCTTTTCTGTGTGTTTGGCTTCTGCAATGAGCGTGGGCATGGAGGTATTGTCTGCCAAACAGATGAGGGCAGCAACTAAGGGTTTCATTCTGTTGATGACTGAGGCTCTTGTGTGTACGTTTTCAGCTTGTGCTGGGTTCTGGATCTTGCAATGTATCTCTTCAAATTCATTGGTGTCTCTGTGACAGTGGTCTTCTGAGGAAGATTACTGAGCTGTATTGCAATGTCTTGGAGGGATTCAGTGATGCAGAAGTTGTGGGTGATATCAGCTTTGAACTCTTCACAGTTGCCAAGCTGGTTGTCAGTTTGTGAGCCAACCCAGGTGGCAAACCAGTTAGCTGCGGCCTTGTACAGGCGCTTGCTGGCTTCCTGGACCCATTTTTGTGGGGGATGTGGCTGGCGCAGAGCTTGGCGTCTGAGTGGTCTAGCCAGTTGATGATGTTTTCTTTCTTTTTACCAAAGAACTTGTTGATACCAATGTATTTGGTGTTGGTAACTTCACCTTTGATAGGTTGTTGTGTGTTTGTTTGTGGTTGTAGAGATTGACTGTATTGAATTATCTTTGTACATTCCTTGGGCATGACCAGTCCTTCAAATATGATATATCCACTAGGTATATATTTATCAATATTTTGGGCGCAGAAGTATGTTTCCAGGTATCCTGAGATGTAGCCTGGTTTATTACATGAGCAAAGGTTGGTGGGTGGGTTCTGTTCAGTCATTTATTCTTTCATAGGCGTGGTTAAAACCCCGTAGCTGCTACCAGTGATGAGGAGCAACTTTTGAGGAAGCTTCAAATATAGATTTAAGAAGAAGATAAGTATTTTTTATTGGATAATAATTTATAATTATATAGCTTGCACTGTGTTGGGGATCTAAGTTGGATCAAAGATAAGGATGGTCATGTGCAGAATGGCTTTGAGCCACTGGATACTTGGAAAGTCATGTGATATTGCTTGGTTGCCATTCCTGGTATGTCAAACGGTATATTGGAAGGGCACCAAATCAGGCAATGACTGGATGTTAAGTGTGTTGGTGGCAACCAGAATACCTGTATATCCAGCTCCTTGACAAAACTTACAGTAAAAGTGTTAAAAAGCAATATAAAAAATACAACAGACAAACTTGTGGCCAGGATCTTAAACGTTCAGAAAAATTCTTCTTGCAGACCTGCAGTTCAAGCCGCAGGTATTTGCAACTGTGGATGCCTGGACAAAGGATCTAGAGATGTTGAGCAATAAAAAGTAAAAAAGACAGAAACCAACACAAGATGACCAGCAACCTGAAAATGAGAAGACCTGAGAAGCAGCCCCTGTCAAAGGAAAAACAGGTGAGGATATAGAAGAAGGTAAGAAAATAAATATTAAATAAATAAAAGGCAAATACTAACTTTTTTATTAAGGTGATCACAAAGGTGTACTACAATAATTCCTGAACCCACATGTAACTGAGACCTTCTACAGCAACTGTTGTAAATGTGCTTTTTTAGCAGAGTTACACAGGGAAAAATATTTAGAAGATAGATAATAATCTTTATTGTGAGATAATGACTATATAGTTCATGTGAATCAAGGATAACAGGAACATGATTGTTGATCACACAAAAGGATGGAAGACGGGGGTGGCTTGATCCTGGTAATGATTCAAGCGCCAAAACAAGGTATCCACCATAAAGTATCATCAACTGTTCATGTTGTTGGATTTGGTAATTTGAGTTGACTTCCTAGTCTGGCTTCAAGTGACTGGATAATTGGATTGAGGGTTACAAACCCTCTTGGTTGGAACCTTGCTGGCAGGTTGAGCCTGTGGTTTTGATACAACTATTTTCTCTATATTGTGTGTCAGCTGGCTCTGACGCCAGCTGTCTGATCTGAAATGCTAGAAAAATTAAATAAAACCTACCATATCAATAAAAAAAGCTCACCAAAATCCAACCAAAACCAGAAGACACTGAATGGCAGCAACTGTCAGCATTTAAACTGTCTACATGTAACATCCTCTGTGTCAACAACTCCCAAAAAATATTTTTGTATTTTATTGTACATTTTTACTTTTTTAACTTAAATAAATATTCTTAATGTTAAAAGTTAAATTTGATTTTGATTTTCAAGTTTTAAGCAAAGCTGTAAAAAATAAAGCCAAAATAAAATTTAGGATTGTTGACATGGAGAATGTTACATGCAGAAAGTTTAAATTCTGACGGTTGCTTGAATGGTAAGTTGCAGCTCTGGCTGTAGCCTCAAAAATCCTCATTGACCAATATGTTCTACCTCCCAACTTCTGCAAGCTCATTTTCCTCCTTGTCTGGGACTTTGTCAGAACCATGTCATACCAAAACTTACCCAAGATGGATAGAGGACAAGAAGAAGTCTGTTTCTGTTTCCCAACCATGCACACAATATTCCACATCCTAAAAAGATTTAAAGAAAAAATAACCAAGCTTAGCTATAGCTCCTCTGCCTTCCTGCCCCACGTCATGGGTGTCCTTAGAGACTTTGGGGCCTCCTGGTGCTCCAACAAGACTGGCATCCTGCTTACTATAAAAAAACCTTTGCAATAACCTCCCTAAAAATAAAATAAGTACCCTATATAATAAATTTTGTGAGTTCTTGACCCTGTTTTTAGTGCAGAGACTTTGCTTAATTATTTATCTAGGTCTTGTTATAATGATCAGGATTAAATCATAGGCTTGTGACACACTTGAAATTAAAATTAAACTTGCCAAAATACAACAAAGACTATATAGAAAAAGGATTGTGCCTGGTTACAGCTCAATTGAAATTCTTATTCAAGACACAGTTATTATTGCAGCCACCTATGAAATGTCAGCTCCATCAGATAAGATCCTCCTGTTTAATTGTAACAGTGTTGCTGTATTCAAGTTTCTGAAAGTTATATAGTCTGGGAGCTATGTTGACCTACACCTTAGCCATAGAAATTTCCAGTTTATTTCAAAAAGAGGTCTTAGAATTCCACCAATCAAATCCACAATAAATCTCATTCAATTATATTCAAATTTTAACCTACTTATATATATATCTTTCATTAAAATCTAAAATATTTAAAACATTTATCTAAAACAAATAAGTATATATTAAAATTTAAAACTTTTCAATAGATAAATCTTCTTTGCTTTGTTAATTTTTATTATACCTGACAGTATATCATATGGAATTATAAAAAGTATGTCAATACATATAAACTAAATTAAAAGCAATATTAAGAATAACTTAATAAAAAATAAAAGAGGACCACCTATCTAATTGATTGTTTGCTTTGTAAGGCATGTGGGGATGAAAAAATCAGTGTGGGCATAGAATTTATCCACTGTCTCTGCTGAAAGGGCATGTACCCTGACCTGTAGAAAAATAAATAAGACTTTGGTGTCAGGAATATTACTGACAACAATTTTTCAACAAACAAAATTTTGATCATTGTTGCTCCTAGTATTCCTGAGAAATATTTGCAGCAGTTCCCCCTGATTAGGTAAAATGCCGCAGAACAAGGGTTCCTGTCAGGGATTCAGTCTTAGGCAGCTGGCCTGTCATTTTCAGGGGTGCCCTGGGCCGGGTTTTTTGCGGGCAAAGCCCATCACAAGAGGGAAGCTAACTTAAAAAGGTAGGATACAGACTTTCCCACCCAGGACCACAGGCCGGCAGCCAGGATTATAGTGTCAATCACCCCCATGAGGGTGATGTACACAATCCCAAACAGCTTACCTGGGTGGTTGGTTGGAAGATTGGGTGAGGAAACGGGCATAGGTTTTGGGGTCATGGGTGGTTCCACGGGAAGGTTGTAAGCAGGAAGATAGTTAAATTTTCTTCTGAACAACTTGGGTGTTGAAAATATCCATGGGCCTTGTCAATTGTATCTAACTGCAGATTGTATGCGGGCCAAAGGATTGAGTTCAAGTATCTTTTCCGGGGTGTAGTCCTTGTATTTTGGTTTCAGAGGGTAGTTGGTAAAATGGACGGGTCTGAAGGGTACACCAAAAGGACAGGAAAAGGCAGGCAGTGGGGCAGAGGATCTCAAACTGAATTGGTTGATAGCAAATACAAAATACGTCAATAGCTGTGTGAGCCAAAATAACATAACCTTTATTCAAAAATGGTGATAAGGTTTGAGCACAGAATCTATAGGCATATTTAGCATCCTGTCTCCAAACTTAGTATTTTTCATAAGGGCTTCATCAAAATATCAGGAAAAATGCAGGCAGGTGGCCAGGAGGCCCAGGTGCAGGAGCAGCAAAATGGCACCTTGGCTGGGTGTTCTCTCATTGGTCAGTACATCCAAATTGGTCACTTGATTTTCTTGGTTTTGGGCATGGGTCACAGGGTCAGGCCCAAAGCCCGGGTTTTCCTTTGGTAGTCAAATTTGATTGGTTACCCAAGAGGACTTCAAGTTCATGAAGTTCACAAAGGCAACTTCTCTGCCTCCATTAGGCAATTTGAGAGGCTCCTCCTTGGGCGCCACCATAGTTGACCCTGCGCTGGTATTCTGGCTTCAGGACTTAGCAGGGGTTTCAGCTTGCGGGAGCTCAACCTCAGCAAAATGAAGGCAGATGGGTTTGTGGTCCATGGGCCCAGAGGCCCGCAGGAATTCAGGTTCAGGGTTTGAATCCTGCCCTTGGGCTTGGGTTTCCAGGGGTAATGAATTGTCAATCCTGAAAGTTCCAAGAAAAAGAAATTAAAAATTTTAATTCTTTAAATTGTGGCTTTTATAGGCTGTCCGCAGGCCGCACGCCCAGCCTGGCGGCTTGCCTGCGCCCACTGCCAGCCAGCAACAGGCAGCATTCCTCCCATGGCGGGGCCGTTCACCCCCGCCAAATGGGGAATCTGCCAAAACAGGAAACCAAAAAAGGCAATTTCCTTAACACCCAATTTTGGGGGAACTGCTGCCCAAATTTGGAATCTACCAAATTTAGATGGGGCTGATAGGCTGCCCTGCAAAAAAATTAATGCAGTAGCTGCAGAAGCTGAATTTGGATGCATGAAAGCATCCAAAGATTCACCAAATCAATGCAAGTCAGGAATCAACAACTCATTATCTGCAAAACCCCTCCAATACCACTCCCAAAAGGGAATTCCAGACAGCACCAAGTGTTTGGTGTTCCCTGTACAATGGTTTTCACTATACATGCCTCACCAAGGCGGATAATATGTAATAAAGCTCATCCACTTGATGATAATTTTTGCTATCATTAGGTGAATTACCCCTCAATAATATCACATAAATCATCCAGACTTTAAACAACAGAAAGTCCAATACACTAATCTTTGTCTGCCCTTCCCCAGGACTAAGAAGATAAACCGCCTTATCTTCTTGGCTGTACTTGCAGCCTGCCTCAGGATTGGGGGCCACCAACAACAATATCAACCACACAGGCCTTTTAACAATCCTTCCAGTGAGTACCTTTACAAGGAGCCAGAACAGCTAAACTCCTCCAATAAGTACTCCTGGCCTGCCCTGGTTTAACCCCAATCATCTCAGTTCATAGCAATCTACACCATGGTTTACTATTGATAAGGAGCGCCTTTTGGGGAAGCTTCAAATATGGAATTAGGAAAGAAGAAAAGTATCTTTTATTGGATAATACTTTAGACTTATATAGACTTGGCTGTGGCAGAGGTTTAGTTGGATAAACCTAGGGTTTGGTCATGTGCGGGATGGGTTTGAGCCACTGGATACTTGGAAAGTCATGTGATATTGCTTGGTTGCCATTCCTGGTATGTCAAACGGTATATTGGAAGGGCACCAAATTGGGCAATGACTGGATGTTGAGGAGGTTGGTAGTAGCCAGAATACTTGTACATCCAGATCCTTGACACTATATACTTATGTATTTTGCCGGTAATTTTGGTCAATTTAACATCCATGCAAAAGTGTTTCAATGGGTGATGACAGTCTATCCAATTGTAAAAGCGCTCACTGGGTTCCAAGTTGCAAACTTGGAACCATAATTAGCTAGAATACTTCCCCAGTTGTTGGTTCTTTACATTGGGCCCAGATAATGTCCTCCACTTGATAACTTTCTTGAGCCACCCAAAGACCTCCTTGATTGAGTTCAGGAATAGGTAATAGGCAGGGAGAAATAATAGGTGCATATGCGCTGTGGCCAATTGATGTGATCCTATTTCAACCCCTGTCTAAATCATTGGGAATTCCTCAAGAATACTAGCAATCTTGTGAAGCCCAACATTATCCAACATAATGATGTTATTGAACCCCAAACTAGTGATTATGAGGTGCTCCTAAACCAATCAGAGAAATTGCAAAAATTTATCACTGTTGAGTGAACCATTTATCATTTGATAAAGTTCAATACTGGGATTCAGAACTTGTTGGAAAAAATGCAGTATTGACAAATTCTTTTGCATGAACTTACCAACTTAATGAAGTAATTTTCATCCCAGAACAACTTACTTTTTTATATAAAAGGATAAAAATATTCCAGTAAGTTGGTGAGTTTATGCAAAAAAATTGACAATACTGCATTTCTCCCAACAGGTTCTAAATATGCAGTACCAAGGGGACCAAGAAGGGCTACCATTGAAAGGGAACAGCACAAACAACCACATGCTGGGATACACCATCCTTGGCACCTTTGGGCACATAGCTGTAAGCTTTGCACATTGACAACACAAAGGAAAATTCATTGATATAATAGGACTTTACTGTGCCCTTTCTCCTTTAGCTCAGTGAACCTCTTGGAGTATTTTTGACAGCAATGGATGTTGATTGGGCTTTTCCAATTGTACAATGAAACCCTGAGTTTTTCCATGAGAATCTTAAACTCTTCACAGCACAATAACAGGTGGAAACTAAAGCCTCAATTCCAAAAGTGGACTCAACCATTGAATGAATATTTTCCTGTTCAAGATGGCAGTTTTGGGTGATCCACTGCTTTATTGCCCACTTGTGTTCCTTGCCCAATAGGGCTGGCTTGCACCCAGATTTATTCAAAAGAAAACAGTACCTGTTTAAGGTACTTACTATAGAGTCTGTGGGCAGATTTTTCTGTAATACTGACAATTGCAGTGGCCTTCTTGTAGTCCTGTGTTTCCTTGATGAGCCTGATAAAGGCCCCACAGGTGGAGTTGGGGATGACACTGTATTGGGGGGTTTTGAGCGTTGGGAAGCAACTCTGCAGGCTCTGCTACACCACAGGGCATAGGCACTTGGCTGTAGAACACAGCAACCTTTTTGAGCACCTTCTGCCATCTGTTGTTTGATAAAATTACAGCTTGTTGCCATTGTCTTTCCTTTTTCCATCACTCATGTAAGGCTCATATGTGGTGTCAAGGACAGGCTTCACCCTCTCCATGATAGTAGCCAAAATACCATCACAGCAGTATACAGGGTCATATACAAATGACACCCTCTTGATGGTGATGTCATTTACTGTTCTGGTGGTGGTGACCTTGGTGAGTTTTTTGGTCAGCTTTGGGATTTTGGGGTTGATGCTCCGTGCCCTTGCACCTTGAGCTACTTGAACTGGTTGTGTCAGTGCAACCTCACTATTGATCTCTCCTCTGTCTCCTTCCTGAGTAGGCACTTGTGTTGCACTAACTCTGTTCTTTGACCAGCGGGGCAACTGCAACTGCGGTGCACATTGGTCCATTTTTACTCTGTTGCTGGGATGCATCCATTTTGGTATAAAAGTAAAATAAAATTAAAAAGTTTATCTTTATAATTTATTTATTTTAATTTTTATCTCTTCTTATATAGTATCATGAAAGCCTACAGTCACTATTGTTTATTTTAAGTTAGGTTTTTAAATTTATATATTACTTGTTTTTTCAAATGTGCACTTTTAATTTTATGTATTAACAACTTTGATTTTTTTATAATTTTAATCCCAAAACAGACATCCAGGACATTTATTTCCTTTTCATATTCTAATTTTTGTCTTAATTAGGATGAACTGGTAACAGTATTTTAGATTCACTAATTTTTTTTGATATTTGATATTTTCATTGTCTGTTTCAGTTGCTATTAGGATTTGTTGTTGGATCAAGTTTTCAACTTTTTTGACATAGTTTGATGTGTTCTTAGAAAACACAGTAAGCATAGTAGCTTTGTTCTGTGACTGAAACCCATATGATCTAGTGCTTGGTACATTTGTTGTTGAAACATCATAAATTTGTTCCCAGTTTGAATAGGTGTTGTGTGGCTGGACATATTTGTCAAATAATGCACATTTTCTTTGGGATTGGCTTCTATTTCTATCTAAAAAGTTGAATTTTTTTGTGTGACTGAACCTATATGTTATAAACTAAATAATATTTTTTATCTCAACAGGCTTAAAAACTACTGTACCCAGATGCTATTAATGTACCCTTTACAGGATTTGAACTTGGATTTTGAAACTTCAGGATAAATTTTGAAAAGGGTTTAAGTCAGAGAAATAAGCCAGTTACCTGACTAAAACTGTCTAAGATCTGAAGTCAGTACAATTCAAGCCAAGTCTACCAATTGAGATATCACAACTGGTTGCTTTCATATATGGGGTACAGGACAATTTCCAATAATAGTACCCAGATAGTAAAGCCATCTATCTGGCCCTGATGCTACTAAAAATGCATATAATATTATCAGGGCTGTTGTGAAATCTAATGCTTGGCCAATAAAAATTATTCTTAATCTATGCCAGACATTAGAAAAATTGTGATTTGCTCAAGTTGATTTTTATTCATGCAGGATGAATGAGTAATTAAACTCATAAATATACTTTTTCATTAGTTTGTAACCCATTAAGTAGAGAACAGAAATTGGTGCTTGAACCTGCATTGGAAAATTCTTTTTTAGACTGGCAACTTTTCATAAGAATAACAACTTTTTGAGAGCCCCAATGTCACAGCCCATAAAAGTGTCCAGATGGACTCCCACAGGAGAGGCAGGCCAGGCCTGGAAGGCCATGTACACAATAGGGGCAATCCTGATCAGATAGTTTACAGCAGTGGCCCAGGGACCCCAACTTCCAGTGTGGGTCACAAGCTTATTGGGCAACAGTTATAATTTAAACTGTCTGCATGTCAACATGCAGACAGTTGGCTTTATTTGGCACTTAGGCCAAAGCCTACTAGCCAATTGCTAAATAAACTAATTTCTTACATTGTATCCCATAGTCAGAATTGATAATCAATTAGAAAACAAAGCCAATGTTGACATTAATTAAGAATAGGCTTAATTTTAATTATAAAAAGAAGAAGGGAATTATTATTAAAAATGCCAAATGATTATAATAATAATTTAAGACCAACTTCAATAATGAATCTACACAATGTTGACATAAATTAACAATTTCTTATATTTCTTAATAAAAATACATGTAATCTGGAATATCTTCACTTGTAATAAGTTATTTATATTTATATTTATATTTGGTCCTTTGTTTAATAGTTGTTTGATGTATAGTGGGCAAAAATTTTAAGGTTTGGAGTATACTATATATCTGGTTTATTACTGTAAATTCATAACCTGAATGTAAAAATGTGGGATTGTCAAATCCTTGGTCCAAATTTTGAATCACTTTTGCGGGATAGCCTTTTTTAATTAAATTGAATTCTTTGAGTACTTATTTGAATTTTTAAAAATGCGAGAACTCACAGACACTTTGCAAAGTCCAAGTCAAACTGCATATTTCCAATGGACAAAATGAATTAACTGGAATCAGTTTTGAAGTGTTCAAATCCATCAACCATTTTCATTAAGTTTACTATGTTTTTTGGAATTGCAGGATTGTCAAATCCAAGAACCAAATTTCAAATCACTTTTGAATGCCATTAGTAAAATCAGATATTATTGCAGGAACTGGAATCCAAATTGAATGTACAGTAAGAAACTAGGACAAATCAACCCTAATCAAGAAGCTCCACTCTGGATAAAATCAAATGAAAAATTCAATCTCAACAACCAAGTTTAGACATGAAATTAAGTGAAATATAAAATTGTCTAAACTGGACATGATGCAATATTCTGCACTCTAAAGCACTATTATAACAACCACAAAATCATATAATGATTTATGAGCTACCCTCCTGATGACGCAGAAATTTTTTAAGAGTTTTATGGCCCCTGGCGTAGCCAAGGGGCCAACAAAACTTTTAAAAAATTTCAAGGAAGAAGGAGAGGGGGCAAAAATAAACCATCAGTTTACTACACTATGTGTTCATGGATTGTTATTAAGGATGCTTTATTACAGTAAATTTCAGAAAACACTAATAATAAAATAGAATTAAATATTACAATCTATTTTTATCACATTTCTTTTCCTTGGTGTGTTGATAGTTCATTTGCTGATGATAATGTGCTTGCATTTAATTGGATAGTTTCAACTCCAGTTGCCTTGGCAATAGGAAATAAAATCACCTCCCCTAGACCAACTGTGGTCGCAGAGGCAACTTGATTTCCTATTGCCAAGGCAACTGGAGGTGAAACTATCCAATTAAATGAAAGCACATCATCAACAGCAAATGAACTATCAACACACCAAGGAAAAGGCAATGTGATAAAAATAGATTGTAATATATCTTTCTATTTTATTATTAGTGTTTTCTGAAATCTACTGTAATCAAGCATCTAAATTTTAGCTATCCTAAAATGGAATAGGGTGATTTTTGAGAATGCCTATGATTCCTAAAAGAATTAGTACAAATCCACTCTAGATTCTTTAGCATCCTTTTTGAGACACCCATAAATTATATTTATTTCAAATTCACCTCATTTTTATTTGAAATTTGGTGCTTGGATTTGACAATCCTGCAATTTCAGATTCTTTAATTTTTACATGATGTCTATGATTTGTTTGACATACAGGAAACCTCAAATTGTACATTGGAATCCCGCATTTCTGATTCATGTATCCCGCATCTGTTTGCTGGGTTTTATATTTTTTAGTTGAGTTATCTGCTCAAGAGATTTGAAAATTGCCAATTTAAATAAATCAAAAAGTCAAATTAAATGCTTGATTTTATTAAATATTTTATTTTTCACTCAGCTGAGTTGCCCGCAAAAGTGAGTTGAATTTTTGACCAAGGATTTGACAATCCCACATTTTCACGTTCAGGTTCTGAATTTACAGTATAGCTTTGAAACCATTGGACACGTTTGGGCTAACCCCTAAATATGGGTTTAAGCTAGATTATATCTGTTAAAACTACAATCTATATAGTGGTATTTAATGTTGACACAAAGTAAAACCAACATAAATTTGAAAGTGAGACAAGGGGAATAAGTTAAGCAAACACAATGACATAATTTAAGTGAGATTAAAATAGTATCTCCTCTATAAAAGAAGTCTGACACTGGCAAAGTCAACACCTTTACTGATTTAATAAGAAAAATATGTGGCTTAAAAATTTCAACTTACAGAATGATAAGCTTAGAGCCCCAAAATTTCACATAATAATAAAACTAAATATTACAATATGTAGTACTTAGTATTTAAAAGGTATATTAATAAAACTTTATTATAGTCCAAACCCCAAAAAGCCTATTTTCAGACTAGATTTCAAGCCTGATCTTAATTTAATTAAGATTTATATGTTTTTTATATAGTGATTTACCTCAATAATGCTGACTGTCTACACGTCAACAGTCAGAATTAAGACAATATTTTAGGCCAACTGTCTAGAATCAAAATTTTGCTATATGTCACCACTTAAAATGCCAACAATAAACATTTAAAGTAGTTTTATCCAACTTTTTCTTAATAAAAAGCCTCAGAACTGAATATCTTAACAATATTGAAGGTTTTTTGCATAGTCTATATAATAATTCTCCACAACTTGCTATATTTTCAGCTGTAACTTTAATTTCTCTATACTTTACTCACAGTTATTTCTCTGATCCCTTTTTTTATAGGATAAATCAAAGAAACCCCAGCCTAATAAGAAAAGGTCCAATAAAAAACTGCCAAGGACACTGTTAAGACTAAGGCTTCTTCTTTTACAAAGAAAGTGGCTAAGAGACATCCTAAAAAGGATGAACAAATAAGAAAACCCCCAAACCTTCAGCTTCTGAGAAGGACTCTGATGATGGTTCTACCTCACATAGTTGTGTCAAAACTGCAGGCTTGACCTGCCAGCAAGGTTCCAACCAAGCGGGTTTGTGACCCGCAATCTGATTATCTGGTCACCCAAAGCCAGACTAGGAAGTCAACTCAAATTACAAAATCCATCAACATGAACAGATGATGATCCTTCACAGTGGATACCTCAATTTGGCGCTTGACTCATTATCAGGATCACGCCACCCCCTCTTCCATCCAGCCGTGTGATCACCAATCATGTTCCTGCTATCCATTGATTCACAATAGCTATATAATCACTATCTTGCAATAAAGATTATTATCTATCTTCTAAATATTTTCCCCATGTAACTCTGCTAAAACAGCACAGTTACAACATTAGTAGCACAGATAGGTTCTCCATCCTACCTTATCTTGAAAAATTCCGCCTGTTGCCCGCACACGCCGCAGCCAACAAATCCTCAACAGAATCATGTCTGGCGTCCTGCCCAACTGAACTCCGTATACCCCTGGTACCAAGTTACCTGATGATTTTGTCCTATACCAAAACACGGTGATCCCGCTACCTGCCTTCAACGCCCTGTCCACCCAAGGATTCTTTCAGGCACCTTCCTTGATGCCCCAACCAGCTGACAAAACCACCATGCCCGCCTATGTTGCACAAAGACTTTGCAGCGCCGCCTTAGAGCCCTTTTCAGGGGCCAATAACAACAATGCTGCCGCATGGATTCAGTCCGCCCAAAGCAAGCTGGCTCAGATTAAATGCCCACAGCAATTTTGGATTGCAGAGATTTCCATTTTCCTGACCCATGACGCTGGCACCTGGTGTGACAAGTGGCACAAAGAGCACACTGACAAGAACTGGGATACCTTTAAGCAGGACTTCTTGGCAAGGTTCATGCTTAAGGACACAGCGCTCATGATCATACGCCAAGTAAAGAACCTGACCCAGACAGGCACCATTAAAGAACTCACCCGCGCCTACAAGGAACTCCGTCTCTGTGCCCCATCTGACATGATCTTTGAAATCCCAGCAACACACCTCATGTACTACAACGCTCTCAAGTTGCACGTGATGAGACATGTGAGCCTGGACCAGGTTACCAACCTGCAAAGCCTGTACTGTGAAGTGGAAAAAGCAGAAAAAACCTCCAACACCCTTCATAAGGCACAAACCATAAAACAAGAGAGACCCAAAGACTCCCACACAGGCGGGCGCTCCACTCAACCACCCCCTGGAAATAACAGGAATAACACCAACCATAAACCCATGAATTCAAACAGACACGGGAATGGGAACAATGGCCAGTCAAATTGTACCCATTTCTGTGTCACTGCCACCCAAGGCAACCAAGATGAGGGAAAAGCCTGGGGAGAGCACTAAGCAAGCCAAGCTCTCCCCACGCGACTCCTGACTTGCCCAACAATGGATACCAACCCGAGGATGTGGACTAATGCCCAATGATCCAAGTGCTCTCAGAAGACCTGGTACTATACACCATTGCCAGACATCCCAATAAATTGATGTCTTACACTTTCCGCTTTTGCAGTTACACAGGCTCAGCACTCCTAGACTTGGGCGCAGATTGAACCCTAGTCAAAAGCATCTTTGTGGAAAAGTTCAAACTAGCCACTAATCCTTTGCGGATTAAAAACATGGTTTTAGCTGATGAACATCACATTGCTGTGACAAGGGAAGCTGCCCCCTTCTCTGTCATGCTTGAGAACCTCCACTTCACCATCCAAGGCCCCGTCATTGACTTCCCTAAGTTTGACATTGTACTGGGGCTAGACTGGCTATGGAAAAACAACCCCACGTGGACTGGGCAACCTCAGTGTTGACCATCAAGCGTGAAGGTGTCAACCACCAAATCTACCCAGACTCTGTAGACCAACTCCTATGAGACCACGTCTTTGTACGCATCACTGAGACTTTGGACAAGAAGGAAAACCTGAAAGCAATTGACTGGGACTCCTGCCAGTATGAAATCATACACTTCAAGGACCACCAGGACACCTCCACGCCGCAAGATTGCAACATTGTGGCCTGTCACCCAGAAATCTTTAAATAAGTGTTACCTGGGTTACCCTCTGAGAAGCACATCCAACACTCTATCCAACTCAAGGGGGCTGTACCCAAGGCACACCCCATTTACAGGCTGACCCCAAACAAGGACAACGCCCTGCGCGCCTATCTCAAGGAGGCACTAGAAAAAGGACTTATCTGCCCCTCACAGTCTCCCTTTGGGCCGCCATATTCTTTGTGGCTAAAAAGGACGGTACCTTACGCCTGGTCACAGACTACTGCTTCTTAAACAAAGTCTCCCTTAAGAATTGTTACCCATTACCACTAATTAACAATCTCTTTGATGCCTTGGGAGGAGCCTCTGTCTTCTCCAAGATTGATCTAACTTCAGGCTACAATCATATTTGTATCAAGGAGGAAGACATCCCCAAGACAGCCTTCTGCACTAAGTATGGTTCCTACAAATGTGTGGTACTCAACTTTGGCATGACCAATGCCCCATCTACCTTTGTAACCTTCATGAATTAAGTGTTTGCGCCACACATAGGCAAACACGCCCTAGTGTACCTGGACAAAATTTTTGTCTACAGCCCCTTGGTGGAACAGCACCACAAAGACCTGGAGGAAGTCTTTGCAACCCTGGCACAGCACAAACTGTTGGCCAAGCCCTCCAAATGCCAGTTCTTTTGAGAGCAACTACCCTTCTTGGGACACATAGTCTCAAAAGACGGCATCAAACCCAACATTCAGAAGGTACAAGCCATCTGCAAGATGCCACCCCCCAAGGAAAAATCAGAACTCTGCACCTTCTTGGGAATAGTGGCCTATGTACAACGCTTCATACCCAACTGCAACGTCTTGTCTGCCCCCTTGTCTGCCATAACAGGCGCCAAGTCCAAGTTTGTATGGACCCCCCAACATGACCTCTGTTTTAGACGTCTCAAGGAAAAGCTCACAACAGCTCCCATCTTACAATACCCCAAACAAGATGGAGAGTACCAGATGGAAACCAAAGCTTCAGATGCATCCATTGGGGGAGTACTACAAATTAAGAATAGTGACAGTGACTTCCTGCCCGTAACCTACAAGTTGCGCAAACTGACGGATGGCAAGTGTCAATACCCAATCCACAACAAGGAACTGTTGGCCATTGTACACTGCCTAGTCAAATGGCTCTTACCTGGAAAAGCAGGAAGAATTCACAGCACTAACCAATCATAACTTGCTCATCTACTTCAAGACACAAGCAAACCTGTCACACTGCCAAGCACAGTGGATGGAAATCTTAGAAAGGTTCAACATACTCATCCAGTATAAGCCCAGGGCCAAGCTCACCATGGTGGATGCCCTGTCCTGTCTATATGTCAGCGCTTCTAGGGGAGAGAATGGGCTCAACCCAGACTGGCCTCTCCTAGTGCTACGTACAAAAGACAAAGGGTTCCCTGCAGGCACAACTGATATCACCAAAGAAACGGTCATCAAGAATGAACACCTCTTTGCTGATGTATATGGAACTCTTCACAGAAAAATGTCGGATGGCACAACCATTCCCTACATCCCCACACATCAACAAGTTGACACCATTCTTTGCTATCACAGGGATCTTGGACATACTAAGAGCCAAAATCTATACAAATTCCTGAAACATAAAGCCTGGTGGCCAACCTTATACCGTGATGTCCAGGAAGTGCTAGAACAGTGTGAGGTCTGCAAAAAGTTTGCCAAAAGCAAAACCTCACCTAAGTCTGTACTCCCCATTCAAACCCAACTACCGTTCAAAGTATGGGCTCTTGACATTGTGGGCCCCATGCTAGGAAAGCACAACAACAAAAAATACATCATCACAGCCATTGATTTTGCGACAAGGTGGCCAGTAGCCCAAGCAGTGAAAACACACA
Source organism: Entomophthora muscae (assembly GCA_014839935.2). Lineage (NCBI taxonomy): Eukaryota > Fungi > Entomophthoromycota > Entomophthoromycetes > Entomophthorales > Entomophthoraceae > Entomophthora > Entomophthora muscae. The sequence continues at coordinate 107,197 of QTSX02006562.1, read as the reverse complement.
CTGGTAACAACGTCCGACAATTCATTGGCAAGAAAATAATCAGCAGGTTTGGAAAGCCAGAACTCCTGATACCAATGGAGGCAAAGAATTGACCTCCAAAGACACCAACGTTTACCTCACCAAAAATGGGATCAAACACACTGTCAAAACACCATACCATCCACAGGCCAATGGACGCGTAGAGCCACCTTAATGGTAGCCTTGTGCAAGCCCTAGCCAAACTCACCGCCGGGAGACCTGAAGACTGGTATAAGCAGCTACTGACTGCATTACTTGTGTGCCAAACCTGAGTGAACAGATCCACCAGGAAAAGCCCGTTTGAACTGGTATACAGCACACAGCCAAATATCATTCAAGCATTGACAGGACCCAAACTGGAAATTCCAAGTCAAGTCCCCCCTTGCTCAGATCCTCAAGTAATAGAGGCAACAGCAAACAAGCAACCAAAGAAAAGGAACGATTACAAAAGACCTGTGTTCCCATCTGCCAGAGACATGAAGTCAGGGACAAAGTCTGGGTCATGAATGTTGACAAAAGCAAACTACAACCCAAAAAAGTAGGGCCAGCAATCATTCTAAAGGTAAACAACAATAACACTTACCTCATGCAAGGGCTTGGGAAACGCAAGCAAGACAAGACCTTACACCACAACCGCCTACGACCCTACAAAGCAAGACAGAAACAACAAGAAACCGCCCTGTTTGCCACCAAACAACAACTGGTTCAATATGGCGCCCAGGCTCCTGACAACCTCCCTGACAACCTGCCTCCAGAGGAGGCCAACTTTCAGCCGGGGAGGGGGGTGTTGAAACCGCAGGCTCAACCTGCCAGCAAGGTTCCAACCAAGCGGGTTTGTGACCTGCAATCCAATTACCTGGTCACTCAAAGCCAGACTAGGAAGTCAACTTGAATTACCAAATTCATCAACATGAACAGATGATAATCCTTCACAGTGGATACCTCAATTTGGCGCTTGACTCATTATCAGGATCAAGCCACCCCCTCTTTCATCCAGCCGGGTGATCACCAATCATGCTCCTGCTATCCATTGATTCACAATAGCTATATAATCACTATCTTGCAATAAAGATTATTATCTATCTTCTAAATATTTTTCCCCATGTAACTCTGCTAAAACAGCACAGTTACAACAGTTGGTATGAGTCTGAGGGAAATGAAGATCCTGTGAGAGAGGGGGGCTAAACTAACTAAGTTTTGCTCCCATCCCGGTGAAACAAACCACCAGGATGCCACCCAGTGGAGGACTGGGATGGCCGCTCTAAGGGGGGACCAGAGGGAGGACACTGGGGACAGTTTAGGGAAGTAGGAGTCCAATCCCATCAACACAAGACCAGTGATCAACCAAGGGGCACAAGAGGGAGCATGAGGGGACACCTCAAGAACCTCAAAGGTGACCAAATTGCTCTTTTCCAGGCTGGGGAGGGAAGGCATTGGCGTTCTCTCTCCCTCAGAGGAGGGCAAGATATAATCAACAACATCCAAATCTAGGTCATCACACGTCAAAATTTTCATCACGGCCTCTCCAGAGAGGAGTAGACCACTAGGAAAATTCAGAAGGCTGGAAGGATCTCCACCCACAAGCCAGGCAGAGGAGGAGATTTTTACCCACAAGTCTGGCAAGGTGGATCACAGGAGCAACAAGAAGGGCTCCAAAGAAAACACCACAAATTTTATGGCTGGGAGTATCATGGCTGCAATTCTCACAAAATTTGGAGGAGAAAGGTGGCATTTCTGAAGCTGCAATCAATAAACTCTATACTAGCAGAGGTAGCCACAAGTAAGAGCCAGGCAGGAGCAACATAGTGTGTTTGGGATAGCTTGGACATGAACTTGGGAGTCTTGTGCAGTTTGGGAAACAGAAGCGGGTTTGAAAGCAGTAAATTCAAAGAAAATTCAGGAATAAAGTGGGTTTTATATGGAAATTTGATTGAAATTTTAGGTTTGAGAATGGTTTTTGAAAGCAAAAGTAAAGTACAATGGCTACTATACGCCAGAGCTTCTCCAGAAGGCCTCAGAAGAGATGCCGGGCTCAAACCAGGGGGATATAAGGTAAGTTTCAAGGAAACAACTAACACTTTAATCTTTATATATGTCAGGGATTCCTTCCCTGACTACCTGACTTTCATTGACAGCCTTGGGAAAGAAATATCAGGAAATCAACACCAGAAGAAAAGAGATTGGAGACACCCATTTTACATCCAACACAACAGAGTCAACAATAATAAGGAATTGTTTGGATACCTTTGGTATCCGGATTTGAACCCAGGACGGTGGAAATGAAGAGTTTATTAAGACCGGGACATCACAAAGCCTTGTTTTACCTTTTTATATTCAGTTTATTCAATTGAATTTCGCTTTTGAAAAGCCTTTCAAATTTGAAAACGTTAATCAACTAGTAGACGTCACTTACCGCCCAGCATATAATTGGCTGAATCCTGTCATCCGCTCAATCCACAACCTGCTCTCAATGTTAAAGGATAAGGCTCTACATATGAATTTAACAGATCTTCTGATAATCAACCGCTTAATTATCAACAACTTGCTTTTATATATGTGGCTGATCCTGTTTAAACCATATAAACTTTAAGATTAAGGTACTCCAAATCAAGTCAGGTATGCCACAACCCACAATCTTCATGTAAATCCTCTCATATCCCAAGAAACTCCTCCCATATTTCTTCAGCCATGATTTTAAGCCTATTTAAAGGCCCAAACTTATTCATTTCAAATTGTTCCAACAATAAAGATTATTAATCTTCTAGCTACGCATCCATTTTGATAACATTCCTTCTTTGAAGCCATGAGAGGAATTCTCTTCCTATCTTGGTTTCTAGCCTACTTCTTGTCCAAGGTGTTTGCCTTGGAAAACCCAACTCCAACAACAGACTGGTATAATTCCTCCCCAGATGATTCCCACCAGAAGGAATCCCTTGCCAATAGATGGTTCAAATATCCTTCTGGACATTGGGGACGGAAATTCCACTATGGCTGTTTGTTTGCTTCCCCACCCACTGAACCTACTCTGGTTAGACCTTACGCCTCATTTTACCTCTTGACGTATTTGGTGGGCTACTATCTACTTGGGTGATTCAGTTCTATGTTTGGAAGGTTTGCTTATCTAGGACAACTTGGACATCTTGCAATGGTCACAGTTCCTATTGGCTCGGTCATAGCAGGCTTAAATGTAGGGGCCTTGGCCCATCAGCTGGGAAGTTTATTCCTCGCAAAGTGGGTCCCTGACAAGATAATATGGACTCAAAACAGGGTTTCAGTCCAATTAAATAATAAAACAAGTGCAGCAAACAAACTTTAATAAAAGGGACAATAGACAAGCAGGGGACTGAAAGTCCCCTTGCTGTGTAAAAGGGAGTGTGCTGCAAGGGAAGGGGTCACATGACAACAGGGCTTGGATCTGATTGGGTAGGGGAGAAATTTTGCAGGTCAGGGCCAGGGAGACTGGAGGGTTTCATCTTAATTTCTGCAGTACTGCCTGATTAGCTGGAGGGGCTTTCAGGGACTTGGAATTTACTTGAGCTTTTGGGTTTATGTGGCAACACACAATTGGTTGGATCTGATAGTTTTTAAAAGTGGATGACATCAGGCCAGCAAGTAGTCCAAATCAATTAATGTTTCTTCCCAAGAGGAAACAACCAGAGCCGGGAGGTCTGCAGGGTAGGTGTCAGGGATCCAACCAGTGGGGGGTTCCTGATAACTTGCGGGTGGACAGCCCGCGGGCCCAGCAGGGAGAGCCCACTACAAGATTGGGGCTAACTTTACAATGTAAGATAACAATTTTCCAAGGACTGCCCAATGTCTTCTTACAGGCACCATAGACTCAATCAATCTGGTGAGGGTGATATACATCACCCCAAATATCTGGGTGTAAGTGGATTCATTAGTGGCAACAGATTCTTGTGGGCGGTTGGGCTGCAGGGTGAGGGGCAGTGTCATTGGAACCAAATATGCAGGCAGGAAATTATACTTGTCTTGGAATAGCAGAGGGGGCCAGATAATTTTGATGCCTTCTCTGTAAAGGACTTCTGTCTCTCTAGTTCTAGCTTCAGGGTTGTGGATTAGGATTTCCTCCAGAGTAAACTCTGAATACGCTGGGTTGGGTGGGTACTCGGTGAAATGTACTGGGCCAAAGGGAGCTCCTGGTGGACGGTAAAGGTCAGGCGGCTGGTCCGCGGTTTCTTGGGGCAGGTGAGTGCGGGGTGTGGAACCGCAAGACGTAGGCTGTAAATGAAGTAGAACTAATAACAAGTAATGTATGATCTGGTTGAACCAAAGGTTCATGTCACTTTATTACAAGAATGGCAATGGGCATCTTCCTGGCAGTCCAGGGTATAAGTATGCCCATCTGACATGGTAAAACTTTCACAAATTCTCTTGGCCCGGGTTTTCTTGTTTATCAGGTCTTCCCAGTCTTTGGTGGCATCAATTGTGGGGGTTATTCCATTGTCTGGCTTGAACTAATAATTTTCAAATTCTCTAGTCAGGTTGTGGGATTGGTTGTCTCTGGGTGGCCTGCGTTCTATGGGAAGGTTCTCTGTTTCCCCTTCCGTGTGGGCCCAAGTTATTTTGGGATCTGTGGCTGGATTTGCCCACTGATTGGACAAGCTAACAGGAACCTTTAGTGTGGGAGGTATCAATTTAGGTGAATTTGATTCATCAAGCTTCAAAGGATTTTCCAAAGTTGAATCCTGCTCTGGTTCAAGCCCAAAAAACTGCAGGTGGCTGGCCCTGCAGGCTGGGGCCCGCAGGGAGCCAGGGTTTGAATCCCGTAGTTAAGGCTTTTCAATAAGAATAGTTGATAAGATTTTGTCACTTGTGACAGTAGGCCAGAAAAAATCTCTTGTCAACAGTATGAGCTAAATCTCCTAGAGAGTTAAGTGGCTTGGCTGTAATTTTTGGGCCTTTTTTGGTGTGGCAGGGAAAAACAGTTTGATCCGAGGCCAAAGGTGGCAGTGAATTTACAGATCCCATCAACAAGAAGAAAAGAAAGGAAAGCTTTAAGTCCTCTCCTGAGCCCTTTTATGGTGAACATGAAGATGTTGATCAATATGAGTACTTTTCTGGTTTTCAACATGCTTCTCCTGGGCCATGGGATGCAATAAAAGCCCACAATTTTTGCAATGTTAAGGGCTCCTTCAAGATCCCAAAGAGATTCCCAAAATTCTTTCCATTAATGTCAGTCAAAGGTAGCCCAAGCATGGTCAGTGATGGCTATGTGTTTAACTGTAATAATCAAAAGCAAGGAAGAAAGAGCAAATATTTCACATGTGAAGACAGAAGCTGCCCTGCACGCCTAAACACCCAAGGTTGGGACAAAGTTATCTTGGAAAAGTGGGAACATACCTTTATGCCTCCCACCACTTTGATTTAGAAGGTGCTCAAGTGGTACCTATTCCAAATTTTCCCAGTATCAAAAGACATTAAAGCAAATCACCTGGCAGTAAAGGCCACCAAGCACTTGAGCAAAGAGAGCCTTAAAATTGTCCCTGACTAGAAAAACTTGTTAAGTATATCTGTGATAGACACCAAGATCTAAACCCAATTAGAAAAGTGAGTCCCAACTAAAAGACCTGGTCCTTACTCCTGAGTTGCAGATGACTCAATACAATGAACAGTTCCTTCTTTGCAATTATGGATCTGGCGCAAAGAAAGGATCAAATGTTATGACACCTATAAGAATCTAGAGCAACTGTGTGCCACTGAGACTTGGCTCTGTGATGGGGCATTTACAATATGTCTTAAGTTATTCTATCAGCTGTGGGTAGTGTATGCTCAGCTTGATTATAAAGTCCTCCCCTCTGCATATTTTCTTCTTCCTGGAGCCTCAGAGAGAATTTGCCTAAGATCATTTAAGATTCTACAGCAGGGTCTTAAAGCTATTCCTACTGAGACTGGAAAGAATCCTGGTCCGTCAACAAGGGCAAATCCTGATGATGCTGATAAAGATTAAGTCACCCTAGCTTCTGAAGAGAAGGAACACATTAGATCTCTTGGCCCTAAAATAATTATCATGGATTATGAGACAGCCCAATACAATGCCTTTGTAAAAACCTTCAATGGTGAGGTACAAGGGTGTTTTTTCATTACCAACAGGCTATTAATAGATGCCTTAAGGGCAAGACCCTCCTCAGCTCTCTCATACAACAAGATACAACTGGTAAATGCAAGTTTCTGATCCAGAAGTTTGTTGCTCTTGCATTTATTAAGCCTGAGCATGTTTGCCAAGGATTTGAGCTTCTCTGTAATGACCCCTATGCCTTGAGCCATGAAGCTGAGTTCCAACCCTTCTTTGACTACTATGAGCCACAGTGAGTGAGGCAAAAGGTGGTCAGCCACAGGGGCAATCCAGCAGAAAAGACAAGCTGTAATTGCTACCAGGTTGTCCAAAAGGATGAAAGGAAGACAGAATTGGGCCTGGAAAACTGGCATAAACACCTAAAGTCCTTCTTTGGTGTGAATCCCAGATACAACACCTTCTTTGAGCACCTTAAGGCTGAACAGGGGAAGACTGTCTCCTCTCTTTGGGATATGAAAGTAAGGGCTCCAAAGAGGAGAAAACAGTGCAAGGCTAGAATTTACAAAGAGCAGATAAAGACAGCTGTCAAGAATAAGTACAAGCTATCTGAGCTTGGGGAGCAGATAGGGAAGATTGCCACTGTACTCTCTTGCAGCAAACCTTCACCTTGGCTTATAATAAGCATTTCTGGCTCTTTCTGATATTTTGTGATATAATTTTAATGTCAAAACTAATAATATTGTCCAGAAAGATAATTAAATTAAAATTTTAGAAAGAATTAATAGTTTTCATAAAAGATTTTTATGCTAGAGCCTGGATTATCTAACTTAAACAGTTGTTTTAGTGCTAAAGTATAGGTAATTTTGGGTTGCTGGTATATAAACTGTTCTTAAAATAAGTATTTACAATTAGTTTTTTTATTTAATATAATTAATTTTTATTAAGTTTTTTTGAAAAATAATTTAGGAACTTTTTATATGATAAATAAAATGATTTGATAGTAAAAACAGTTAACTTCATAGTAAATTGTTTTTGAAGTGAATTTTTATTACCTTTTTCAATTACTTTGCATTATTTTTCATTTTATTTTTGGGTTCTACATGAGTGTATTACCCTAAAGACTATTTGGAGCTTGATTTTTACTAGGTAAAATGTTCAGCAACAGGTTTTTTGCTTGTTGAAAAAGTGTCAACTTCCAGTAGGCTACATGATAATAAACTTTATCTAGACTTTTCTAAGGTGTTGACCTGGGTATAAAATTAACTTTGCCAGTCAACATTCAGAAAGTTTAAATGCTAACTGTTGCCCCTGATTGGCTAGCTCCAGCACTGTAATATAGACAAACCCCAGCTTGCTGAAATCATGGGCAGGAAGGGCATCTGACAGGGGAGAAGTGGCTGGTATCACCTTCATAATTGTTGGAATATGGTTTCTATAACAGCCAGGAGAGAGATCCAGGTGGTGGGGATGATAGAACTCCAAGTCAAGGGCCCAAGCTGGTGTAACCAAAGAAATGAGAGCAGAACCAAGTAGGTAGGGGAAGGTGTGTGAATATTGTGTTGTTGATTTATGTAAAGATGTGATCAGAATAATTATATTGGTGCAAAAATAAACAGTTCCTGAAATCAAATAATGGGTCCTGAGCATAAAAGATGTTCATTAAGATGATGTCAACAGTGAGGAAGGCTTCCCTTCCTCACTACTTATACTTACTGGGAATAAATTAGTCTTTTGTGCCACCAGAGGTCTGGTGGTATTGTCTTCAGTGGCACTTGTAATTTGCTTGGGAAATTGCGTGTTGGGGCCTAGAGATGGGTGCACATTGGCTGCTTCTTCATAATGATGGGTTTGGCTGCAGCCTGCCAAGGTGCCACGGCTATTAATAGAGCCCGCAAGAAATTGGTTGCCCAATCAATTGGCCAAGCAATTGCTTGTACAATTTACCATTTCCCAATATAAGAGAGACCCAATTTATTATTTGATGTTGATCTCAGGGGTTGGTGGCATGTGGGCCTTGTAAACCCCTGGCCATTTGCGGTCAAAAAGAGGTTTTTCCTCTGGAAAGGCAATTTGTAATTGTTTCCATGTAGTTTGTTGTGCTGTAGCCAGGCATGCTAGCTGGTTGTCTTGGGCATTCTGGGCCCTGGTACCCAATCAAGATTAAATTGAGTTTAAATCTGATTTCTGCAAAGCAGAGGAGCTAATATGCCACATTGTGCTTAAAAAATGCTGTCCATGCCATGATGTTTTGCCTCTGCCTTCTTGATTTTAAGCTATAGATAAAGCTCCCTCTGTGTATGGCTGTTTAAGCTATTGTTGAAGCTCTATGTAAAATACTATTTTTATTTTCTTGAGAGGTAGGCCCTTCCAGGGTTTTATTGGCGGTCTTACGGATCTCTTCTTCCTGAATAAGGATATTATATGTTCTGATACCATTCCCCTGTTAGTAACTCTGATTAAACAGAACAGTTACAGCATGAAGTTTAGTGGTGAACAGTTCAACTTTCTCCTTCTGCATTGAGATTTTTTATTTGCTTTTAGGAGGGTGGCTAATTTCCTTCCCTTCTGATATGGCAAGTGATCCCTATTACACTTGTATTGATGGCTAGTGATCCTTCTGTCCATCTACTGTCGTGTGGTGATCCTGATCGCTACTCGTACATATTTCCTAATGGAATGGATTGGGTTCTTCTCACTATACTTTGTGTTTACTTTGACTTCAGCATCTTTCTGGCCACTGTCAGGACAAGACTTCTTTATAATAAGCTAATCCAGGGTCTTAAGGTACGTCTTATAACTGTTTATCCCTGATGAATAACCTCAGACTTGGTATCAGTCTGATTCTACCGTTAGAATCTCCCCATCAAACCTTTTAGATATATCTAAAATTGTACTTGGCAAATCTCCTTTGTTTTTCTTGCTTCCTCTCAAAAGGTTGCATTGGCAATAAGTTAAAAATTGGCAGATACATGCCCTGGTTTCCTACTTGTTGTAAACAAGTTGTCATAAAAAGTTAATTCAATTGTAAACTATTCCCCCAAGCTCTATGACCGGTGCATGTTAAGTCAAGTATGGATAACTCTAGACTATTTCATCGTCAAATAATTACATTTATTATGATATGACATGGACAAGGCAAAAACAGATGTCGTTCATTTGGAAGCATTACTTTCTGAATCAATGTTCTCCAGATACTTCATATCAAAAGTGTTGAAAGAATATAAGTTAAAAAATGGTTTGAGCTACTTTTATATCAACTAACTACTTGGATAAACCGAAATAAACCCAAGCCATGCTTTAACTTGTATAAAAAAGTCAAGTTGAGTTTATAAGACGCTAAACATAAAGATTATCTTATCATCTACTAACCACCAAATCTGGAATTAAAAATGTAACACTTTTGAAAAAGATTTGGTGTGAAAGGAACTAGGTTTAACAGTAAGGGATTGGTTATTTAAATAACTTGGATAGGCTTAATCGATAACCTTCATGCTCTATTAACCCAAGTCCAGGTGGACAGAAATGCTTATTTAGTATTTACGCTCAAATGGTGGGACAGGCTTGCACTCGCTAGCATCCAGAGTATTGGCTTCAACAGGGCGATACTCCAATTTAACTTCACCAGTTTCAAGGTTCTGGCGAGAAATGGTATGCTTCATCCATTCCTTGTCGTCACGTTTCTGGAATAAAGTTAGCCCAAGAAAAAGAATCAACTAACCTGGAAATCTTCACGAGCATGGGCACCGCGTGATTCTTTACGAGCTGCGGCGGAGAACATGGTCTGACAAGCGTTGGTCAGAAGATTCTTAAGCTCCCAAGTTTCAATCAAGTCGGAGTTCCACACCATGGAACGATCGAATACTTTGACGTCGTCGAACATTTTATTAACCTCAAGGATATTTTTGCAACCCTCGTCAAGAGACTCCTGAGTACGGAATACGGCAGCATCCTTTTGCATCACCTTCTGCATCTTGAGACGCACGTCGGCAGTGGAGTGTTTGCCGTTAGCCATACGCAACTTGTGTAGTTCAGCGATAGTTTCTGCTCCAGCACGAGGAGAAAGCGGCTTGTGAGGTTTGCCTATAATTATAAGTAGCTTGAAAGAAAATATAAATACCAGGCTTGTTATTTTCAGCGATGTGATGAGCGCAAGCACGGCCAAAGACCACAATGTCCAGAAGAGAGTTGGCACCAAGGCGATTTGCACCATGGACAGACACACAGCCAGCTTCACCAGCAGCATAAAGCCCAGGAATAACCTTATCCTTTCCATTCTAGCTTCGTTAGCCATAGCCCCTATTTAGCCTTTACCTGGTGATCAACTACTTGTCCAGTATATTTGGTGGGAATTCCACCCATATTGTAATGAACAGTAGGAATAACAGGAATGGGTTCCTTGGTCACATCAACCCCAGAGAAAATAGCAGCAGTCTCGGAAATACCAGGCAGACGTTCGCGAAGAACATCAGCAGGCAAATGGGAAAGTTGAAGATAAATGTGATCTTTTTCAGGACCAACGCCACGACCATCACGGATTTCCATAGTCATACTACGAGAGACGACATCACGACTGGCCAAATCTTTAGCGGTAGGGGCATAGCGGGTCATGAATCGCTCTCCCTCGCTATTAAGAAGATAACCTCCCTCACCACGAGATCCTAATAAAGCCGTGAGTACGGTTTAAAAAATATAAATACCTTCAGTAATCAGACAACCTGCACCGTAGATACCAGTAGGATGGAACTGAACAAATTCAAGATCTTGAAGAGGTAGACCAGCACGAGTGACCATGGCATTGCCATCTCCAGTACAAGTATGGGCACTAGTGCAGGAGAAATAAGCACGACCGTAACCACCAGTAGCCAGGACTGTGTTGTGGGCTTGGAACCGATGAAGAGTTCCGTCTTCCATATTCAAAGCAATGACACCTTTGCATTCACCATCCTCATAAATAAGATCAAGTGCAAAGTATTCAATAAAATAAGTGGTATCATGACGAAGAGATTGGCCATAAAGAGTATGAAGGATGGCATGACCGGTTCGATCAGCTACTGCAGCACAACGATGTGCTTGTCCTCCTAAAGTAGAGCTTAACTCATCGAACTAAAGGGGAGATTTACCTTTTCCATACTCTAAGCTCTGACCACCAAATGCACGCTGGTAGATCTTTCCTTCCTCAGTTCTTGAGAACGGTACACCATAATGTTCAAGCTCAATTACAGTGTGAGGGGCCTCGCGGCACATGTAGTGAATGGCATCTTGGTCACCTTGAGGAGTTAGCTAAATCGATTAAAAATCTTACCAAGCCAGTCACTTCCTTTAACAGTGTCATACATGTGCCATCTCCAGTCATCCGTGCTCATGTTACCAAGAGCAGCATTGATTCCTCCCTACACCAGATTAGCCCAGTGAAAACTATGCAAACAGTTACCTGTGCAGCTACGGTGTGGGAGCGAGTAGGAAAAAGCTTAGTAATACAAGCTGTCTTATGACCAGCCTCGGCAAGCCCAAAAGCTGCTCTAAGGCCAGCACCACCAGCACCAACAACTACAGCATCATATTGATGATCAATGATAGGATATTCACTATTCACTGCGCTCTGAAATTTTAAGTAGAGGAAAGCCATTTTTCTTACCGATGCTTGCTTTGCACGCAAAGGCTCAGAGCTGAGAATCTTGCTGACAGGAGCAGACTTATGAAAGCTACGAGAAGACAGGAGGGAGCCCTCTAAGATAAAGAGAAGATGAGGATCTGCAACATTTCAGCCAAAACTTACTCTTCACCTAATAAAGAGTTTAGTAAAAGGATACTTTTGTAAAACTAACCTGCGATCGGATGGAAGCAGAAAAATGTTCTCAACATGATTAAGAAATAGCTTAAGCTAGAGGGGGTTACTACAATGAAAGAAGTGTGATGCTCTAATCTTGCTGAAAGAGCTAGCTGATACACATAGAAGCGACGTAATACCTTTAATACCAAAGACACGAAAGGGGTTACTGCCGTTGGCAATAAGAAGTAAGATTGGGTTTCTTATTTTAAGGAACTTTGTCTATCTTTTTCGATCTAAGATCGATCGATGAATGCAAATTTATCAAATTCCCATCACCCAAAATCAAAGTTAGGCCTGGTGACACGTAAGATGAAAACAAGACCTCTTCCTTATAAATACACTAGTCTAAATTTAATACTACTCTCAGGTTGAATCCAGTTTACTGATGCATCTCGAGATCAAACGCATCTGATTACACGAGCTCGGAGATCATCTAAATCTCATGACATCTCGCATGACACGGACTGGGGCCAAATTCAAATTTAAGCTCATTGCTTCTGGATAAGCTATACAATATAACATTCACGTTATTTTGACATTTTTGTAAATTAAATGATTACCTCGTTCGGCGAGTGCAAGCTTGAAAGTACTTTTGCTGACAAATCTTAATTAAACATTGGGTTAAGTGGAATAGTCAACAGTGCTGACCATGTCCGACTTGGATATAACATTGTCCTTCTGTCACCACTTATTCAGAAGGCGGATTTAGCCAGGAATGAAACTTGCATATGCTCTAGGCTATAGTTGAATTTAGCTTCAATAGCGTATCCTCTTCCATAAGCTCTCTTGGCTACATTCACGATTACTAGCTTAGATGGAACATCACACGGAATTCTTACTTTACCGATCTATCAATAATGGTTTGATAAAATCTTCTGGTAGAAGCATTTTTAACACTTATAAAACTTCAAGTTGATGTCAGCAACCCCATATTGAAATGGTCTCTAATCATACGAGTCGTTTCAAATCTTCCTGTGGAGCCTAGTTTCATGATAAGAAAATCACTGCAGCACGTCAAGTGTTGCAACTGAGCTGGCTATATCTCAGTATTTGGAATTGAGGAAGACAACAGTCTAGAAGGAAAGGACAGGAATTTATAATAAGATGATAGCTTTATTTAGGACTTAACACTATTATACTGAAAAAGGTAGCCAATAATCTATAAGGGGGTGGCACTGTAACATGATTCAAGTATGGTTTGTGTTTCAGATAGCTTATTGAAGGATTTTTTATCTGGAATTGACCTTGTTCCTAATTTGTGAATATTTCCCATAACTTGATATTTGAAGTGGAAGGGTCTATGTTGTTAGATATGTCATGGGGCAACTTTATGAGTGCACCTGTGTGTCATGATATATGTAGGCAGATGAGGTGTCAGGAATCCAGTCAAAGTAATGTAGAGTACTCCAAACAGTTGGGTATATGTGGTCTCGGCTGCGGTGGTAGGTTCCAGAGGGTGGTCCAGTCTAGGGGTTACGGGTGGGGTCATGGGGACAAAATATACTGGCAGGTAATTGTACTTGTCTTTGAACAATCTGGGTTGCCTAACGTACCACTTTCCTTCTCGACCTATTGTTTTGGTTTCTCTAGTTCTTGCCAGGGGGTTGGCAAGGAGTATGTTTTCCAAGTTGAACTTGGCGTAGGCTGGGTTGGGTGAGTATTTGGTAAAGCGCACAGGTCCAAAGGGGGCACCTGGGAGACAGTATAATGCCTGGGGCGGTTTGGCAGGTTGGTCTCTGGAGGGGTCGGTTGCCTGGTTGTCTACTTGGCCAGAGTTAAGGTGAAAGATCACTAAGACTAGATAGGGTAAGATTTGTTTGAACCAAAGGTTCATAAAACTTTATTATCAAAAATGACAATGTGGTCTTCACCATACCGCAGGGTTTTTATACCATGGGATTTTGCTTCTTCAATTTTTGCAGGGTTCAGGTTTGCAGACAAGGCACTGGTGAGGCATGAATCTTGGCTTAGAGTCTCGAGGGTGGGAGATCCAGAAGCGCCTGCTCTGGTGAATAGAAGTGGCAATGCTTTGTTCCACCGCCACTGTTCACTATGTCACCTGAGTAGTTCAATTGCACTACCCTCTCTGGACGGAATGCTGTCAGTTAATGGTGGTCATTGGCAGAGTTAAAAATAGGCTTTGTTTTAACCTTTTTAAGGCAAGCTGCAACCTCTGCATAGGTTTGAGTCTTTGGTAGCTCAAGGTTGGCATCAATCTGATGACCATTTGGGGAATTGTCCTTGGGAGACTGGCGGGTCTCAGAGTAACTCGTCAACTCCGGTATGCAATTTAACAAGTGGGTGGTTTCCTGTCCACTTTGTGCGACTTGAGTAGTCTTTAGAGGGTCAGGGTTTGATTCCAGGGTTTCCTATGTTGATTTCAAAACTCCAGTATTGGCGCTTGGTAGGTTGGCAGTAGGTCTTTCCTCAACCTCTGTTAGCCAGGTTACATCTACTTTGCAGGTATGGGTCTTCATTGGCACCAGTTTGGCGGCAGACTGGCAACTATTCAGGGAATCCTCTGTAGTAGGCCGGCAGGTTGCGGAGTAATTTAACAATTTGAGCCTGTGACTTAACGGATCAGCGGGTCCTGGACTGTCCTGGAGGGTTTGATCCGCCTTCAGGGAACTGGGGTTCAACTCTCGGGTTTTCAATACAAGTATTGAAATGTCATTCATGACATGAGGTGACAATCTTGGTTGCAAAACTAGTATGCGTGCTTTCAAGAGACAGTGTCCATTTCCAGATTATGCCAGGTGCTGGATTTGCAAGAGTTTAGTGCATATCATAAGAGGCTGTTCACATAGATCAAGTTTTGTGACACACCTGGAGGGAAAATACTACCAGGAGTAGAGGATATGAGGTTTATTTCTGGGATAAAAAATGATCCACATAGTAGGAGAACAGGAGCAAACAATTTTGCTTTATCAGCAGCATCTTTTTTAAAAAGGGTTCAACACAGTTACAGGCTGAAGCCTAAAGTGAAAATAGTGTTCAAAAACAGAGTTTTTCAGTAAGATAACCAGCCAAAATCAGAGAATAAGAATGAATGTGTGAGGATATCTCTACAACCAAAGCAGGCCCAAATGCAGAGCCAGAAAAACCACTCAGATTAACTAAAAGTGGTACATGTTGTGAGATATAAGAGCTAACCCAACTAAGTTTGGCTCCCATCCCAGGGTGCAAACCACCAGGATACCATCCAGTAGGTAACTGGGATGGTCACTTAAAGGAGTGTCTAGAAGAACAAGGTGAGAGAAAGGCAAGGGAAGAAGGCATCCAGTCCCATAAAAAGCATCCCTGATAGAATCCAGGAAAAATCTTTGGAGAAAGTGGATGTGTGACAATCAACATGAAAGCAGCTTTGCAGGTGAGGGCTGATTTGTCCAAAATAAAGATTAAATGCCTAGAAGAAGGTAAATTTTGGTTAGTTTGCTGATGTATGTAAGTGGTGGCCAAGAGAAGAGAAATATTCAAGCCAGGAAAGGGGAGCAAGGTAGTATTTTGTTCATGTGATGAATGGTAAAAAGGACATGGCTAGTATGACAGAAATAGTCAGACAGTAAGAAGCAGTCTCTATGTGATGGGGAATCACCACCCAAATCCAAATGGAGTTTATGATTATCCACCAACAAAGCTTTAAATATTGTTTGGTAAAATTTCCAAAAGATACACTAGGATTAAGAAAAATGATTAATCCTAACCAACAAAAGCCCTAGATAAATTTCCTTGGAGAGAATCAAGGTACCTTCAGCATAAAATTCTGGACATTGAGATGGAGCAAGTGTCTCAGCTTCTGATACAGTAGGGAAAACTCCAAGATTCTGGGGCACTTGATTAACATTGGGAGGAGACAATGATGTGCCAACGGCAGGACCCCATCTTCTGGTAATAATTAAACTGAGAATCAAATTATAGGGGATGTAGTGCAGCAGGCCAACTACTGGATGCATTGCTAATAAAAGTTAGACCAGGATAATATTTGATTTTATTTGAATATAAATTTTAGGGAGGACTCAACTCTTAAGAGTTGAACAGTGAAAACTTTTCCATATATATCCAAATTTGACTATGCAATACCACCTGGATCCTTGGCTCCTATTTCTTCTGCATTATCTAGTGAGTACCTGGTCCAGTTTGAAAAGAACCCTTGTGTGACCAACTTCTGACAACCATTCTGATAAATAATATTGTACCAAGTGACTCTAAGATTATGTCAATTTATCAGTGTCAGCTTGCAAGAGAAATTGAATCCAAATGGAAAAAGAGAGGCAGTAACCCATTTTTGATCAACTGTTTGATCTAAATTTTTCAAATCAGTTAATTTGGTTAACAGCTTTCTGGTCTTTTGAGCTTTTTAACTTGGGCAAATAATTCCCAGCATTATGGAACCTACCGTGACTGCTAGCTGGAAAAAATGCACTGAAGGTGTGGGCTTCCTGGTCACCCATTACCATTGTGTGTCCTGGGTCAAAGCCAGGGGCCAGCTGGAAGGAGTTATCATTCTCTAGTAGAGATATGTAGCTAAGTTGAAGTTTATACTTGGCTTGCAGTACAGCAAACTCTTCTAATACTTTCCCTATGACTAGGCGGGCATTACCTTCATGTACTTGGACCAAGCTGGGACCAGTCCCTCTGTATGCCTATAACAATCTTTTAAGAGTCTTGTAAATTCATTTACAATGAGTTCTCTCATTCTATCTGTCATCTCAAGGTGTCTAGTTAACCTTTCTCATTCCTCCTGAGAAGACTTACTAGTAGCAAACCTTTGACAGCTTTGGCAATAGGTATCCTCTTCCCCTTTGATAGGGTAAAATATGTTAGGCAATTCACTCATAAACACTAATGTACCACTCAGAAATATGTGTAGGGGTCAAAATGAGTGTTTATTTTCTTCAGAAGGAAGATTTCCTTAGGAACCTTCTGTTATATGGCCCAGGGGGTATAAGAAACAATAGAGGGTTACCAATACTTGGAGTCCTTCATCAATTCTCTGGACCCCTTTTGTTTGGTCTTGGGCTCCTGCACATTAGTCTTGGAGTCCTGCTCCTTGTTTGGGCTCCTGATTCTTATCTTAGGCCCTTTCTTCTTTATCTTGGACCCCTGCCTCTTTATCCTTGTCCTTATCTCTCTACTCTGTCTATGTGGCCTTTGTCACAAATGACATTTCAATACTTGTATTGAAAACCCAAGAGTTGAACCCCAGTCCCCAGAAGGCGGATCAAACCCTCCAGACCAGTCCAGGACCCGCCAATCTGTTAAGTCACAGGCTCAAACCAGTAAATTGCTCCGCAATCCGCTGGCCTACTACAGAGGATCCTCCAAAGACTACTCAAGTCACACAAAGTGGACAAGGACCCGCCCACTTGCTAAATTGCATACCTGAGTTAACAAGTTACTCCAAGACCCGCCAGTCTCCCAAGGACAAGTCCCCAAATGGTCATCAGATTGAGGCCAACCTTGAGCCACCAAAGACCCAAACCTATGCAGAGTTTGCAGCTTGCCTTAAGGAGGTTAAAACAAAACCTATTTTTAACTCTTCCAATGACCACCAGCAATTGCCAGCATGCCACCCAGAGAGGGTAGTGCAATTGAACTACTCAGGTGACATAGTGAACAGTGGCGGCAGAACAAAGCATTGCAACTTCTATTTGCCAGAGCAGGCACTACATAGATCTGCTGCCCTCAAGACTCTAAGCCAAGATCCATGCCCCGCCAGTACCTTGCCTGCAAACCTGAACCCTGCAAAGATCAAAGAAGCAAAGTCCCATGGTATAAAAACCCCAGCAGTATGGTGAAGACTGCATCATCATTTTTGATAATAAAGTTTTATGAACCTTTGGTTCAAACAAATCTTACCCTATCTAGTCTTAGTGATCTTTCATCTTAATTCCAGCCAAGTAGACCACCAGGCCGCCGCCCTCTCCTGAGACCAATCTGCCAAATTGCCCCAGGCATTATACCGTCCCCCAGGAGCCCCCTTTGGACCTGTGCACTTTACTGAATACTCCCAACCCAGCCTATTCAGAGTACAACTTGGAGACCATCCTCATTGCCAACCCCTTGGCCAGGACTAGAGAAATCAAATACATAGGAAACAAGGGAAAGTGGTTCAAAAGGCTGCTAAGGTTGTTCAAAGACAAGTACAATTATCTGCCTGCCTACTTTGTTCCTATGACTCCTCCCTTAACCCCACGGCCAGACCTCCCACTGGAACCTACTGCTGCAGCCGAGACCACCTCTACCCAACTGTTTGGAGTACTCTACATTACTTTGACAGGTTTGTTGGATTCCATGGCCCCCAACTCCGGACCCTGGTCCTTACTTGGGCAATCTGTATCTTATATTATCAAGTTAGCACCCATTCTATGGTGGGCCCTACCCGCCGGCTTGGCCACACCTCACCCCAAGCCACCCAATGCCTCTACTTACAACTGGCTTCCTGACATTATGAAAATCTTTTACAAACACAGTAACCTGGCCCCAAGATGTTATTAACACTTGGGGCAACTTGTATGCTCTTTTTTGTGATAATCACTTATTACACCCATAAGGCACTTACCTCCCTGATACTCCCATGGATGAAGAACCAACCCGCCAAAGAATTGAAAGACCCTGCACCTAGTGCAGAACTCCAGAACCCAGCCATATCATAAGTGCAAAATGTGATAGTGAACCAGACCACAACCAAGGTGGATATGCCCCAGATGGACAAACTCACCTTAGAAGAAGCCTGCCGAGCCATGCCAGTCCTCTGCCTCCACTTCCAAACCAACGCCAACGCCTACCCCAGTGACACTGAGAAAGCCTTGGAGGTGGCCGCCATGCTATCAGGAGACGCACTGGATTGGTTTGGGAAAGTCACCACTGAAGATGTTGAATTTTGCCTTGACTATTCAAAATTTGAGGCCAAACTCATGAGCACTGGCGATGATCAAGACACCAGATACTATGCACTGAACTCTATGATAGAGATCCACCAAGCAAACCGCCCTATCTAAGCCTATATTGATGAGTTCCTTAAACTAAAAACGCGCACCCAACTTGAAGATGAATTATCTGCCATTATCTTCAGAAAGGGAGTCAATTCAGCCATGAAAGACCTGTTGAAGCACCACCTGCCTACACTGAGCCTAGAGGAATTACTGCCCCTATGCAAAGGCCTGAGTCTAAACCAAGAAGGACAGAACATGTACCTGTCACGGTAAGTTCCATAATGCCGGGTATTGTCTGTCCAAGTAAGAAGGCATGGAAGGCCGGAAAACCTGTATCAAAATTGACCAAGTTAACGGATTTAAACCAAACAGCCAATTGAAAATGGGTCACAGCTGCTTCAGTATGCCAGTTGAAACCAGCTCCCCCTTGTAAACTGATGTTGATAAATCAACGTAATATGAGGGTCACCCAATATAAGCTCATTAATTGGCATGGTTGTCAGAAACTGGTCACACAAGGGTTCTTTGCAACCTGGACTAGATACTTACTTGAAGATGCCAAAGGAATAGGAGATCAAGACTCAGGTGGTATTGCTTAGTCAATTTTTCTGATACATATTGAATAATTTTCCCTGTTTCAACTCTAAGAGTTGAGTCCTCCTAAATTTACTCAATAAAAATCAATTATCCCAAGTTCTAATTTTAAATTTTAAAATGCATACTGTGCTCAGGTTGTTGCAGTATATCTCATACAATCTGATTCTGAACAGAATCATTTCAGGAAGATGGGGCCCAGCATCTGGAACTTTGTTGTTGGCACTGCAAAATGTTAATTTCATGCCAGCCAATTTTGTAGCTCCTCCCTCCATTCCTGAAGATGAAAATTGGGTCACTTCTCAATGCCCAGAATTCTACGCTGAAGATGCATTGATGCTTTCCCAGGTCATTTATCTTGGTTTACTCTGGTTAGGATTGATTGTTCTACTTAATCCTGGAGTTACAATTGGAAAATTCACAAAAAAATATCTGAAGCCGCGTTGGTGGTTAATCATCAATTCTATGTGGATTTGGGTGGTAATTCCCCATCATTTAGAAACAGCATCATATTATCCAGTTATTTTCGTCACATTACTCAACTCTTCTACGTCTGAGTTTTTGGAAGCAGTTTGTCATGAATTCATGTTTCTTTTCTCCTGCTCCATTGAGATATCTGCGTTTACCATATTTATTTGCATCAGTTCATTTCTGAGTTTTCAGTTTGGGCTTTTCTTTAATTTTTGGTTTCCATCTCCGGCTGCAGTTGTAGAAACTGGATCCTCTGTTTCCTATTTCTGTCGTGTCATGTCATTTTGGCGTCCAGATTATTTTCCTGCTCCACCCACTGATGAAATTTTGCGTGAAGTTTTGTCAGCTTTATCATTTTATTCTGGCTCTAGCCTTAGTCACAAATCCCAAGTTTACCATGTGATTATGAAGGTTTCTGAAGATGCCTGTGAATGGTTGTTGTCCGCGGTGGAGCGCAATCCACGTGTTTTAACTGAGAGTGCATCTCTATACCCTTTTTTAAAAATTCATGTGTATCTATTGAGGAGCTCAAAGTATATTGTAAGCTATACGCCTTCCATCAGGGTACAACTCTGCTTTTGGTATTCCTTCCTCAGTTTCTTACCTACTGCCGTACAATTGATGTCCCCGAGGTGAATAAACTCTCAGCATTGTGGTTAGCAGTTGACCAGACTGCCCAGGATTTGGCGGTTTGGGATTCCCCGTTAACCACAACTGAGGCCCTGGTAAGCCAAATTCTTTCTCTGGTCTCAAATCTGTCCACTTCCCAACAAGGTACATTGATAATTGGGGACAAACCCGCGGCGCGCTCTTGGTTTTCTGGTCCTAGTTCTGTGGCAGCTCCTTCCAGCCAAAGTCAGGATTGTTCTTCTCAGTTGCAATTGGCGGTGGTGAACAAACCTGTCCATGTGACTGAAGCCCCTGTGGTGTCTGGTCCCAATTGCTCTTTGGTAATGCTTCAGCACGTCATACCTACCCAGCCTTCCGAGGTTGTGTCCAAAGAGTTGCCTCTTGTGCCCATTGATTGTAACTATCCCGTTCTTCCCGCTGCTGTTCAAGAAATGATTGAGCAATACTTCCAGGAGCATCCTGCCTCCTTAGCCGCCGTCTGTACTACCGAGGAGAAGCAAACTCCTGCTGAGATTGCAACCTTTGCTGCCAATAAATCTACTTCTGGTTACTTCTTGGTTTATGGTAACATAGATAATGGTCAAACTATCTATTAGCCAGCCATTTTATTAGATACAGGTGCTTCTGAGAACTTCATGAGTGTGGAGACTGCAGACTTGCTATAGCTTAAGTACCATCCTGGAATGCTTGTTAGGGGTGGAAACTGTCAAATGTTCCCCTCCTTCCAGCTGAAGAAGCCAGTTACTTTTGTAGTTGCAGGTCAGTCCTTTACTGCAAGCTTTTCTGTTTGCTCTACCCTGATGTATCCTATCATTTTGGGAGTGAGTTGGTGGAGAGATCATAATTATTGACCTTACTGGAGAAAAATGAGCTGCAGGTGGAACACTCTTTGGGTATAACCATTCATATTCTGCTGTTGGATATGTCTGAATTAGAGCAATCATCACAGACAATACAGTTGGTGCCTATCCCTGTCCCCACAAGTTCAGATTTACCAGCATGCTTGCAACCCTGGTCTGCGGCATTTGACGCCACCAGAGGCAAGGTCCTTCCCAAGCACACTCAGTTTGACTTTGACTTTAAGGTTACTGTTGATCTGATTTGCATTGCATCTCCTATTTACCCTTTAACCTTGAAGGAAGACACATTGTAAATTCACTGCCCCCTTTGGCTTTGGATAGGACTGTATTTCCTTGTTGCACAAAAAAGACTGCACAAAGCCCAGCAAAACCACTAAATTCCCTCAATGATTTAGCTCACACAGTGGATGAAAGATTTGTGTTGGCATATCCTGCAGGACCCCCAGCTCTGGTTGCTCCAGCTTGGGAAGAAACACTAGTTAATTTGGACTATTTATTGGCATGGTATTGTCTGCTTTTAAAGACAATTAGGAACGCCCAATCAAATGGGGCCACATCAACAACTACAAAGTCAACTAGATCTGAAATGCTTGCATTACCTTCCAGCCAATCATAGGGAGTTGCGGAAATTACCCTGGAACCCTCCAGTCCCCCTGGCCCTGGCCAGCAAAAATTCTCCTCTGCCCAATCAAATGCTATATTAGAAGCCATGTGACCAATATCTGTCAATCTCACCCCTTTTAACAAGGCCAGGGGACTTTGAGTCCCCTGCTTGTCAATTTTCAATTTATTAAAAGTTTGGAGTTTGTCACACTTAATTTTCAAATTGTATTGGTTGGTTGGACTTCTGTTTGAGTTCCCCATCATCTAGAATTTTAAAGTGTTAGTTGTCGTCTTGCCCCTTACCTTTAGCCCCCGCGTTTTGAACCCGGTCCCTCTTCTGGAACCCTTGAAACATACCTCAGTGTATAGCGGTTTGCTTTTCGCTTTTGCTTTGAGAACGTTACGCTCAAAACTAAGTTTTCTAGTTAAATACAATATAAAAATCTACTTTTACCTTGTTTTTTCTCTAAATTCTTTGATTTCAAACCCGCTTTTGTTCCTGGCCCTTGTAAAGGCACCCGAGTTCACCACCAAGTTTCCCACCGCTGTTTCTGCCCTTTCCTTGTCTGTGGGTCCCCCTACTTGTGTTGATCCTACCCATTTACCTAAAACAAAAGTCCCTACCTTGCCCAAATTTTGAGAAGAATTCAGAAATGATACTCCCAGTCATCAAATTTGTGGTATTTTTGTTGGCCCCATTTTTGCTCCTCTTGTGGTCTACCTCTTCAGACCTGTGGTCCAGACTCTCCTCTTCAGCTCAACTTGTGAGCGCGGCCCCCTCTAGCCTCCTGAGTTTGCCCGGCAGTCTCCTTTATTCTGGGGAGGCTGTGGTGAAGAGTCTGACCTGTGATGATTTGGATTTGGAGGTCCTCAACCATGCTTCTTCTGCTCTGGCGAGCGAGGAGGTGCCTATGTCCCCCCCTCTAGGCTTAGAGAAGAGCGACTTGGTATCTCTGTGCGCGTCTGTGGCGCCCCCCTTTTGCCCCCACCTGTACCCCCTGGCTGCTCACTGGGTTGGCGCTGATGGCGCTGAACACCTACTTTCCTCAGTTGTCTCATGTGTCCTCCTTGTGGTCTCCCTTTCAAGCAGATGTTCCAGTCCTCCACTGGGCAGCATCCTGGTGGTTTTTTTTTGCCGGGATGGGAGCCAAACTTAGTTAGTTTAGCCCCCCTCTCTCACACACATGGTTGGAAGAATGGACTCGCGACATGTTGGCAAAAAGCTACATTTTCAAGAAGGTTTTGTTGATCTGCTCTCTGTTATTGTTTGTTCAGAAGTCTGATGGGTCCCTTTGTCCTTGTGTCAACTGCAGTAATTTGAATAACATTACAATTCCGGATCCTTATCCTTTACCTCTTGAAGCACAGATCTCTAGATGTGTTGAGAAGGCCAAGGTATTCTCAAAACTTGATCTGTTGAATGCTTTCAATAAAATCAGGATTGCAGAAGAAATAGAATGGTTAACAGCATTCAGAACCAAGAAGGGTATCTTCCAGTTTTGCGTAATGCCTTTTGGATTGAAGAATGCCCCGGCTTGCTTTCAGCAGTTGATTGATTCAGTCCTGGGAGATCTTCTAGGTGTTTGTGCCATTTCATATATGGATGACATCTTGGTGTTTTCTCCGGATGAGGAGTCCCATAAGGCTCACTTGTTGGCAGTTGTAGAGCAAATTCTCCAAGCAAACTTGATCATCAAAAGGAGTAAGTGTGAATTCTTTAAATGTAAGGTTACCTTTCTGGGTAATATTATCTTTGAGGATGGCCACACCATTGCCCCTGACAAGGAAGCTGCGGTTCAAGAGTATGCTACGCCTGTGACAGTATCCCAACTTCGTAGTTTCCTGGGTACATGTACGTTCTTGAAGAAATTCACCCCCCACTTGTCTGAGGTGGCCGCCCCTTTATATTCAGCTAGTGGAAAGACAACTTTAGTCTGGACGCCTGAGTGTGCAAATGCCTTCTCAGCAGTCAAGGCTATTTTGTTGTCCTCCCCAGTGTTAAGACATGTAGATACTGAGCTTCCTTTTGTTGTTTCTACCGATGCATCTAAATACGCTGTGGCTGGTGTGCTGTTGCAAACAGCTAGTGATGAGATTGAGAGACCTGTAGGGTATTTCTCCCAGAAGATGGAGGCTCAAGAACACAACTACATGATTTACGACAAGGAATTATGGGCTGTAGTGGAATTTTTAAAGCATTGGTATCACCATCTCATGTCAGCACATCATTCATTTGTAGTAAGAACTGACCACAAAGCTCTTCTATATTATCAACAACCCAGGGTTTTGTCGGGTCGCCAATCCAGATGGCATGGTGATCTGACAAGATACAAGTTCCGCTACAAGTTTATTAAGGGATCTGACAATCACTTGGCCGATGCTCTAAGCAGGAATCCCTCCCATCTCCCAGATGCTAGTATGGACGCCAAGTTTAACACGCATACTATGATTCCAGACATAGCTGTGGTGCCTTTTGTATTACCTTCACCGGCTACGTTGGCCACCATGTCCTTAGCTGAGGGCACAGACCTGGACTTGTATTCCAAGGTTAAGTTTCTGCAACCTTTGTCCAAAGGTTATGATAGGCTATTGGAGCTAGCATGTGCAAACCCAGTAGGTCAGCCTCAGGGTTATCATAAGATTGGTCCAGTCCTATATCATCAAGGTTGCTTTTGGGTCCCTGAAGGCACTATTTGGGATGAAATCATGGGGGCTAATTATACCTGTCCAACAGCTGGTCATCCAGGGAAAAACAAAATAGTGGAACTTATCCGCCGCCAGTTTTCTTGGAAAGATTTGACTGTGCAGGTAGCCGCTTTTATTTGAGATTGCCTGGTATGTGTTTGATCCAAGGCAAGTTGGAATAAGACTACTGGTTTACTGGTCCCACTTCAGCCTGCTGCGGGTCCTTGGAGGTCTGTGTTGGTGGATTTCATTGGCAAGCTTCCCAATTACAATGGGTTTAACACAATCATGGTAGTAGTTGATTGTTTCACAAAGATGGCACACTTTGTACCTTGCTCAACCACAATTACTTCAGTGGAAACCGCTATGTTATTTGTGAACAGAATCTTCTCTCTACATGGCATCCCAATGGAGATTGTAAGTGACCGTGGTCCTCAATTTATTGCTCAGTTCTGGGAAGCTTTTACTGGAATCCTTGATATCAAATTTTGCCGCTCTACTGCTTTCCACCCCCAGTCCAATGGATAAACAGAGAGGGTAAACCAAAGTTTGGAGGTCTACCTGCGCTGCTACACCAATGCGCGACAAGATGACTGGTGTGATAATCTACCCATGGCAGAGTTCACATATAATAACGCCCCGCACACGTCAACTCAAGTATTGCCGTATTATGCCAATGTGGGTTACAATCCTTCTTCCAACATGGGTCCTTGTTTGGTTAGCAACGTGGAGGCTGCAACTGATCAAGCCGCTGAATTGAAGCAGGTCCATCAGGAGCTCCAAGTTACTCTTGCTGCTGCTGTGACAACTTACAAGGAATATGCAGATTGCAAGCGCCAGGAAGGTCCAACTTACAGGCCAGGTGATCTAGTCATGGTTGATGCTTGCAATATGAAACTCAAAGTTCCATGTCGTAAATTGGGTCCCAAGTGAGTTGGTCCCTTCAAGGTAGAACGTCAGATTGGTCCCTCTGCCTATCAGCTGGATTTACCTCCTGCTTTCAAGATTTTCCACACCTTCCATGAATGTCTCCTTACTCCCTTCAAAGGAAAAGAGACCCCCTCTTCCCAACCCATTCTTGTGGAAGGAGAACCTGAGTACAAGTTAAATTGTATTCTAGCTTCCTGCAAGAATTGTCACCATTTGGAATATTTGGTATCTTGGAAAGGTTATCCTGATTCTGAAAACTCCTGGGTTCCCCACTACAATTGTTCAAATTCCTCTGATCTGATCCACGAGTTCTACAAGCAAATCCCACTGCTATTGGACACCCTGAACTTACCCTTGCCGCAATGAAACTCCCACCTGCCCATAAGAATTTCTCTTTATCCCATCTCCCAGATGGTGGTATTGTGCCCAGGGCTAAAGCAGAGGGCAATGTCATGGTAAGTTCCATAATGTTGGGTATTGTCTGTCCAAGTAAGAAGGCACAGAAGGCCGGAAAACCTGTATTGAAATTGACCAAGTTAACAGATTTAAACCAAACGGCCAATTGAAAATGGGTCACGGCTGCTCCAGTATGCCAGCTGAAACCAGCTTCTCCTTGTAAACTGACGTTGATAAATCAACGTAATATGAGGGTCACCCAATATAAGCTCATTAATTGGCATGGTTGTCAGAAACTGGTCACACAAGGGTTCTTTGCAACCTGGACTAGATACTTACTTGAAGATGCCAAAGGAATAGGAGATCAAGACTCAGGTGGTATTGTTTAGTCAATTTTTCTGATATATATTGAATGATTTTCCCTATTTCAACTCTAAAAGTTGAGTCCTCCTAAATTTAATCAATAAAAATCAATTATCCCAAGTTCTAATTTTAAATTTTAAAATGCATACTGTGCTCAGGTTGTTGCAGTATATCCTGTACAATCTGATTCTGAACAGAATCATTTTAGGAAGATGGGGCCCAGCATCTGGAACTTTGTTGTTGGCGCCGCAAAATGTTAATTTCATGCCAGCCAATTTTGTAGCTCCTCCCTCCATTCCTGAAGATGAAAATTGGGTCACTTCTCAATGCCCAGAATTCTACGCTGAAGATGCATTGATGCTTTCCCAGGTCATTTATCTTGGTTTACTCTGGTTAGGATTGATTGTTCTACTTAATCCTGGAGTTACAATTGGAAAATTTACAAAAAAATATCTGAAGCCGTGTTGGTGGTTAATAATCAATTCTATGTGGATTTGGGTGGTAATTCCCCATCATTTAGAAACGGCATCATATTATCCAGTTATTTCTGTCACAGTACCCTGCCCAAGCCGGCAGGGCCATGTTGCCCAATTGACCTGGAATGCCCCCTGACAAGTTACAACACCACTATTGAGATGGGTTGTGTTTCTACTGCCATGAGGCTGGACACCTAACCAGAGTATGCCCTAAGAAGAATACACCTCCTGTATCCTTGGCACAAATAAACACCTCTGTGCAATCTTATAAATTCATCCAAGTGACCATAGACTGTATGGGAATCAAGCGCCAGATTGAGGCCTTTATTGACACAGGAGCTGATTAAAGCTTCATTGACGCCAACCTGGCAAAGGAACTAGGATTAACAGCTTCAGAGTGCAGCCTACAAGTAACCATGGGAAACAGTTCCCTAGACACTGGCTACAAGTGCAAACAGGAACTTCCCTTGACAATCAGACAGAACGTGTATCCAACTCCCTTGATCCTCTTACTGGGATTGCCTCATCCTCTAGTACTGGGGGACTCATGGTCCAACAGACATGGTCTGATTCTAAACTATTGTGAGCAGACCGCCACCTTGAGACAACCTGAATCTTGTGACACTGTTCTGTTCCGTATGAGTCCCAGCAGAACCCCAACCAACAGACTCTTAACCATAAAGATGGAACCCAGCGTTAGGACACTACCTATCCCCCTGCAGAAGTGGGACCATGTATTTAGCAAAGAAGAGCCCACAAAACTACCCAGTCACTCAATCTATGACCACACTATAGACCTACTACCAGATACCCAACCACACCACGGCCCCATCTATAGCTGCAACCACCAAGAAGAAGTGGCCTTGAAAGCTTACTTGGAGGATATGACAAAAAAGGGTTTCATCCGAGTATCAAAGGCCCCCTGCTTGTCACTGATGCTGTTTGTAGGGAAGAAGAACAGCAGGATGCGCCCCTGCATGAACTACTAGAAGCTGAATGATATTACTGTAAAGAACCGCTATCCCATCCCCAACGCCGACAACCTTTGTGATGTACTAACTGGAGCCCAGGTGTATTCAAAAATTGACCTAAAAGACGCTTTCAACCAGATAAGAATCAAAGAAGGGGAAAAATACAAGACAGCTTTCAAACCCAGATATGGGTTGTATAAATACCTAGTAATGCCATTTGGCCTATGCAATGCGCCCAGCACTTTCCAAAGGATTATTAACACTGTCCTGGGGGAATATCTTGTCCACTTTTGTGTTGAGTACTTAGACAACATCCTCATCTACAGAAAGACGCACGAAGAACACCTGCGCCACCTGGACCTTATACTCAAGAAACTCTCCCAAGCAAAATTACACGCCAAGCTTAAGAAATGTGAATTCTTCCAGTCCAAAGTTGAATTCCTGGGATACATAGTAAAAACCGGCGGGTTTGCAATGGCACAGGACAAAGTAGAAGCAATAATGTCTTGGCCAATGCCCAAATGTAGGAAAGATGTGAGAAGTTTTTTGGGCCTGGCAAATTATTGCAGGGATTTCATCCAAATCTTTTCTCACATCACTCTGCCCCTGACCTGCCTGTGCTCTGACAAGGTCACCTTTTCCTGGACTCCAGAATGCACCACCGCTTTTGAGACCCTGAAACTTGCCTTCACCTCTGCCCCTGTCCTGGCCATGCCCGACCCACCCAAGCCATTCATACTGGAAACCAACGCATCCGGCTTTGTGGTGGGTGGGGTCCTTCTTCAGGAAGGAGGGGAATAGTATGCTACATCCTGTAGCATATTACTCCAAGAAGATTCTACCTGCAGAAGGAAACTACCCAATCTACAACAAGGAGATGCTTGCTATAATGAAAATCTTGAAACATTGGTGCCAATACCTATGTGGCACTGAGTTTCCAGTAAAGGTCTTAACCAACCACAAGAACTTGGTTTACTTTTTCAAAACCAGACAGCTGAACCAAAGACAGGCCAGATGGGCTTTAGAACTGGCGACTACACCTTGACCATTGACTACAAGCCTGGGAAGGTGAACGTGGTACCTGACGCCCTGAGTAGAAGAGCTGATATGACCCCTTCCTCTGAGGAAACTAAGGACCACAACACACATGTACTCCTTGACCCTGCCAGCATAGGCATTTAATTGATGTACATGAAGATCATGGCCCACAAACCTGACATAATTGAGGCGCAGAAACAAGACAAATACTCAGCGGAACTTGTTGACAACTTGACCTCAGATCCAGAGAGCCATCACCACAAGAAAGGATTTTTGCTGAAAGGATCCACCCTGCTATTACACAACCAAATCTATGTACCAGAAGGTGAAACAAGGACCAAGGTACTCATTGATTATCATGACTCAGAGATGGCCGGTCACCCTGGCAGACTCAAGACACTCTAAGGAATCAAAAAGAATTACGCTTGGGCCCAAATGGACAAAGATGTGGCCTCCTACATTGAGGGCTGTGAGACATGTGGAAGAACCAAAAACCGTAGATCCAAACCTGAAGGCCTGCTAAGATCACTAGACATACCAGCGGGACCCTGGAAGTCTGTTTTAATGGATTATATTGTAGAACTGCTCCTCTCCAATTCATTCAATGACATACTGGTCATGGTAGATAGGTTTACTAAGATGTCCTATTTAATACCTACCACCACCCACTGCACTGCTGCAGAGACAGCTAGACACTCCCACAACCGCATCCTAACTCAACACGGTACTCTGGCGGAAATCATCACTGATAGAGGACCCCAATTCACCTCCAAATACTGGACTTGGGTGATGAAGGACTTGGGGGTAAAGCACTGTGTATCAACCTCCTACCACCCACAGACCAACGGCCAGACTGAACAAGTAAACCAAATACTTGAACAATACCTACAATGCTACGCTAACGCCAACCAAGATAACTGGGCAGAGATGCTACCCATGGCACAGCATGCTTACAACAGCAAAGACCACGCATCTACCAGAATGTCCCCCTTCAAAGCCAATTATGGCTTTGACTCATCCTGGGATCTCAGTATTGGTAGTAAGGAAATAAACCCATCAGGACAAACCTGGATTGAACAAATGGGACATTATTTTTCTTGTTATGCCTAGGCGCCAGATTGGCTATTTTATAACTTAATCACATTATTCATATTCAAATTATTCAGAAAGAGTAAAATACAATCAATCCCAAATATTTAATTGATCTTGGGCTTGGGTGATTTTTTAAAAAATAATTCATTGATTTTATAATTGAAAATTGCAATCTATAGTACTACTGAAAATATCTTAAGTGCTACTACAAACCAAAAATATTTATGATGAGTTGCATGGGAGAGTAATAGCAGCCCCAAAGCTAAAAATGCTATTACCCTATCTTTGGCTCATCATAAATATTCTTAGTTTGTTTCAGAAAAAAAGGTTGTTGTTTTTGAAAGACTGATAACTCTATTTAAAATACACCCTCTAGTAAGATGCCCTACTTCATGAACTTGCCCCAATACACTACTAGCATTTTCTGATATTTTTGTTTCTCTGGTATCATTGCGTGATTTCAAATGATAATTTATCTCAGAATATTCTGAGAAGCTTTCAAATGTTAAAGGTGAAGTATATAACTTCCCAACTTTCATCAAATATGAAAGATTAATGCGCAGATTTTTAACTTCAAGCTCTCTTTTTATAGGCCTAAATTTCCTTTCATAAATATAAAAAATGCTTTTTGGGAAACAATTGAACCAGTTAAAGCTGAATTGTATAATTCTTTTCTTTTTTCTTCTTTCTCACAAATATTTTTTAGATCATTAATGTTGTTAATATAAAGTACATTTTCTTTTTCCTTTAAAATTTTTGATATTATACCAAAGTGACCATCAACAATGCTTTTTCCATGGCATTCAACAAAACAGTTATATTTTATAGAGCCCTTAATATATTTAGGTGCCTCTTTAAATAAGTAATATAAAAATTCATATGATCTAAAATGATTTCCATTATCCGTCCATACTTTTATATTTTTTATTTTTTTAAATCTATCTAATTTAAGAAGACTTATTAGACATTCACCTGAAAATAAAGAATCATGTGATAATATTTGAGACAAAAAATCATGATATTCATATTTAATTTTATTGTTTTCTTTAAAAACTAATGCAAACCCTAATAATGAGATTGGTTTTTTTGAATAAAAACAATTATTGGTCTCAATTGGACCACCTCCAACCTTTAAGTTTTCTTTATAATCTATAACTACAACACAAGACTCATCATCTAGTTCATTAATATCTTTTTTATATTCACAATTTTGATGAACATAAAAGTCTTGGTGCTGATTAATAGTCTTTAAGTCATTGTCTATAGATTCTGGTAATGGTAAGTTTTTACTTTCACATTCTTCCTTCTTTTTTTCTAGTGAATTTTTTGAATTACAAATATTGCACATGTTGGTTTGTTTTTTACTTTTTATTATATTTTTAGGGATTAATTTATAGTAAGTGGAAATTGAAACTGAAATTTCATTTTTTATTTTCATATTTTCATATATTTCTTTTTTTGTTTTAAGTAGAGAGTATTTAATTTCAGTTGAGTAATTACTCATCTCTTTTTCTATATCTTTATAAATTTTTTCAGGCACTTTTTTTGTAAACTGGCTTGTTTCAAAAGAATTTTCCAGCAATTTTTTAATTATTTTTTTAGTTATTTCTTTTTTTTAATGAATAGTTATTATTTTTTGGCTTTTTTTGTTTAAGCTTACATTTTTATTTTTATTTATTTTTCTTGAGTATTCAAACTCACTTTTGGTTATATTAAACCCCATATCATTAAGCTCTTTTAAAGAGTAACTGGAAGTAACCAGAGATCGCAAGGCTGGGAGATGTTTTTGGGGAGAAGATTTCATGAGATCCTTTAAGTTTTCAATGAACTCATTGCCTTTTTGATTTTGAATAGTTGGCAGAAACTGAGCTTTCCCAAATTCAGTTTGAGTAAGGAAGTGCTTGATGAAATTATCAAGATCATCACCAGCAATAAAGAGGAATGCCTTTTTTAACATTGCAATTCTCTCTCTTTTTGTTGAAGCTCCCAAGGGAAAAAAGGGTAGCATGGAAGAAGTAAATTTAACTGAGGACATGGTAGTATTTTGAATCTGTAATTAGGTCAGATCTTTGATGTGTGCCTTAATGATGGAGTAGTTATGATCAGAATGTGGTCTTTGAATTGGGTTATTTGGATTAGAAGCTTTGTGGTACTTTAGCTCTTATATACCAAGCTAAATGACACCATTCTGAAAGAAATGTTGTGATAGCTTTTATTATAGTTTGAACTTGAATTTATGTTTGCAGAAATTAATTAAATCCCAGTTTTCATGCACAAGTGATATATGTGAAGCAGCTAAGCATTATTATTACATCATATCCTCTTTGTAATCAATGCAAATCAATTAAAATGATGTATTCAGTTAATTGTAACTCTTCCGTATATTTTTAAATGATAAAATATTAAAGAATTCCATTTAAAGAATGCTCAATTTGAGGTTCGAAGCTCACTTGAACCTTAAAATCAATCTAAACAGTGATAAAAACATCCTAACTTCAAACTATCATAAAATCCTAGAGAATTGAGCTTTTTAAATAAAATAAAATGCGAAAATAAAGCTCTCAATCTTATCTTTAATTTCGTCAAATAAAAAACATCTGTTGTGTATTCAAAAAAGAGTATTTATTAGCTTTGAAGTGATCTACTTTATATCATTAGATATAATCATATAATAAAATCTGGATTATGCTCTTTTAAATTACTTTTGCTTTAATATTGAGCATAGTATATATATTAAAATTTTTACACCAATAGAAAGATAAGATTCTTAGCTTCATTTTGATAGTTTACAGTGTGAAAAAATATTAATTTTTCATTGAGTTATTAATGTTTTAAATATAAATTGTGTAATTAGTTACTTTTTTAAAATTGAACTGTGTTATGCTGCGACTTGAGCAGCATGTGCATTATAAAATGGCCTAATCTCTAAAATAATGACCCATATGTTTGAGGACATCCCTGGACGCGCCCAGGATATCCTTTTTACCAGTGAAAACTTAGTAAGGAGCCTCACTTGTGATGACCTCAAATTATCTGCCCTTGAACCAGTTCTCTCAACGCCCCCAAGCTTGGACTCCCCAATGCCTCCCCCCTCTGTGGATCCAGGTGTTCAGGTCCAAGAAAAAGGGATGGACACCCAAGAGCACGCCCCCAAGCACGCTTCCTGGTTACTTGGTGGTATGATCTTGATGGGTTTAAATTCCTACTTTCTCCAACTATCTGCTACAACCTCTCTTTGGGCGCCACTTTGAGCGGCTGTACCAGTCTTGCACTGGATGGTGTCCTGGTGGATCCTTCCCCCAGGATGGGAGTCAAACTTAGTTAGTTTAGCCCCCCTCTCTCACAAAAAGATCTTAGAGCTACCTTAGCTCATCTCTTCCCTAGCAGTTCTTAGCAACCTACTAGACTGTATCACCCTCCAGTCCTAGTAGCCACCAGTTACCTACTAGACTGGGTACTATCCTTTGCCAGTAGTCATCAGTTACCTACTGGGTGGGACTTTATCCTTTCTTTTAGTCATCAGTTACCTACTAAGTTGGGATATCATCCTTCCTTGGTAGTTATAAGTTACCTACCAAGTTGGGACTTCAACCAGCTCTAGCAGCTATTTGTTACCTACTAGACTGGGTGCTATCCTTTCCCAGCAGCCATAAGTTACCTACTAGGTTAGGATACCCTCCAGTCCTGGTAGCCATCAGTTATCTACCAGACTAAGACACTCACCAGCTCTAGTAGCCATCCATTACCTACTAGACTAGAACACTCTCCCCCTCTAGTAGCCTCCAGTTACCTACTAGAAATTTACCTGTCTAAAGCCACTATACTTATCTAAATTCAAGCAAGATGTCAGGGATCCAACCTGTGGGGGGGGGGTTCCTGAGAACTCTCAGGCAGACAGCCCGCGGGCCCAGCAGGGAGAGCCCACCACAAGATTGGGGCTAACTTTACAATATAAGATAACAATTTTCCAAGGACTGCCCAAGGTCCGCTCGTAGGCACCATGGAATCAATCAATCCAGTGAGGGTGATATACATCATCCCAAATATCTGGGTGGAAGTGGATTCATTAGTGGCAACAGATTTTTGCGGGCAGTCAGGCTGCAGGATGTGGGGCAGTGTCATTGGAACCAAATATGCAGGCAGGAAATTATACTTGTTGCGGAATAACAAAGGGGGCTGGATAATTTTGGTGCCTTCTCTGTATAGGACTTCCATCTCTCTAGTTCTAGCTTCAGGGTTGTGGATTAGGATTTCCTCTAGAATAAACTCCTAATACGCCAGGTTAGGTGGGTACTAAGTGAAATGTACTGGGCCAAAGGGAGCTCCAGTGGACAGTAAAGGTTGGGCAGTTGGTCCGCAGTTTCTTGGGTTGGGCAAGTGTGGGGTGCGGGACCGCAAGACATAAGCTGTAAATGTAGTAGAACTAATAACAAGTATGGTATGATATGGTTGAACCAAAGGTTCATCTCACTTTATTGCAAGAATGGCGATGGGCATCTTCCTGGTGGTCCAGGGTATAAGTATGCCCATCTGTCATGGCAAAACTTTCACAAATTTCCTTGGCCTGGGGTTTTCTGTTCACCAGGTCTTCTCAGTCTTTGGTGGCATCAATTGCAGGAGTTAATCCATTGGCTGGCTTGAACTGAGAATGCTCAACTTTCCTAGTCAGGTTTTGAGATTGGTTGTCTCTGGGTGGCCCACATTCTATGGGAAGGTTCTCGGTTTTCCCTTCCGTGTGGGCCCAAGTTATCCCAGGATCTGTGGCTGGACCCGCCTGCTGATTGGTCAAGTTGTCAGGAGCCTTTGGCGTGGGAGGCATTGCTGTAGGTGAATTTGATTCTCCAAGCTTCAAAGGATTCTTCAAAGTCAAATCCTGCTCTGGTTTGAGCCCAAAAAACTGTGGGCGGCCAGGCAGCTGGCCCTGCGGGCTGGCAGCCCGCGGAGAGCCAGGGTTTGAGTCTCGTAGTTGAGGCCTTTCAATGAGCATAGTTGATAACAGTTTGTCACTTGTGACATCATTCCCTTCTCTCCCATTGCCCTCCTCCTTCCTGGCCTCCTTTCCCAGGTATTTCTGTATGGCTCCTTGTGTGTTAGGTAAGTTGGAGACTGGTTCCCAGGTGCTTTCTTTGGGGGGGGTATCCTACCCATTTATCATAGTACTGTGGGGTCTTGTAGTGGAGGTGATGTCCATGGATGTAATCTACTTTGTATTTGGTTGAACGTCCCTCTTGGATGGGTGGAGGATTGGTCTTGATCTTTTGGTGAGGAAGGGAGGTTCCTTCTTTCTTGAATAGCAGCAATTGGTGGAAGACATTGTGGATTTTCCAAGTAGGTGGTAGTTCTAGTTTGTATGCCACTTCTACTATTTGCTTTATGATCTTGTAAGGGCCACAGCGGCAGTGTGCTAGCTTCCTACTGGGTACATGTAGGGGAACTTTCCGTGAATTGAGGTAAACTTCCTTGCCTATTTCCAGAGGTTTCCCGGGGATTCTTTTCTTGTCAGCAAACACTTTGTAGGTCTTAACAGCGCGGGTCAAGTTCCTTAGGCAGGTTTCCTGGGTGGTATGTATTTGTTCAATCCAAGTTTGTCCTGCTGTATTCTGTTCCTTGCTGCCAATGCTGGGGTCCCATGATGGATCAAACCTGTAGTTGGCCTTGAAGGGGAACATGCCAGTGGATACATGGTCTTTGCTGTTATAGGCGTATTGTGCCATGGGTAACATCTCTGCCCAGTTGTCTTGGTCTGTGTGAGTGTAGCATTGGAGGTATTGTTTCAAGATTTGATTGACCTGTTCAGTTTTTCTGTCCGTCTGTGGGTGGTAGGAGGTCAACACACAACATTTTATTCCAAGG
This sequence comes from Entomophthora muscae, assembly GCA_014839935.2. Lineage (NCBI taxonomy): Eukaryota > Fungi > Entomophthoromycota > Entomophthoromycetes > Entomophthorales > Entomophthoraceae > Entomophthora > Entomophthora muscae. The sequence continues at coordinate 71,418 of QTSX02006562.1, read as the reverse complement.
TCTTTCATCACTTGGGCCCACTAGTGGGAAGTGAACTGGGGTCCTCAATTGGTGATGATTTCTTCCAGAGTGCTGTGGTGTGTGAAGATGCAGTTGTGGAAGTGTCTGGCAGTCTCAGCTGCTGTGCAGTGGGTAGTGGTTGGGAGGAAGTAAGCCATCTTTGTGAATTGATCAACCATGACTAGGATTGCATCAAAGGATTTTAAAGGGGGGAGCTCTACTATGTAGTCCATTGACACTGACTTCCAGAGTCCAGCGGGAATTTCCAGAGGTCTCAGTAGTCCTTCTGGCTTTGAGCAATGCATTTTGGTTCTTCCGCAGGTTTTGCAACCATTGATATAGGCAGCTACCTACTTGTCCATGCCTGGCCATGTGTAGTTCTTCTTGATGCTTAAGAGGGATTTGTGTCTACCAGGGTGGCTGGCCATCTCTGAATTGTGGTGGTCAATCAATATGTTTGTTTGGGTTGGGTCTTTGGGTACGTAGATTCTGTTGTGGAGCAGCAGGGTAGCGCCTTTCAGGGAGTATTCTTTCTTTGAGTGATGGCAATCCAGGTCCTTTGTCAGGGCTTCAACTAGTTTGGTTGAATAGGTGTCTTGTTTCTGGTCTCTTATCACGTTGGGTTTGCTGGTGGCAATCTTCAAGTAATTCAGTTGTATTCCTAGGCTGGCAGAATCTAATAGTGTATGCGTGTTGCAGTCCTTGATTTCTGTGGAGGAGGGAATCAGGTTGGCTCTCCTGCTCAAGGCGTCTGGTACTATGTTCACTTTTCCTGGCTTGTAGTCTATGGTCAAGGTGTGGTCAGCCAGTTCTAAGGCACATCTTGCTTGCCGTTGGTTCAGCTAGCGTGGTTTGAAGAAGTAAACTAAGTTCTTGTGGTCTATCGGAACCTTTACTGGATGTTCAGCACCGCACAAGTACCTGCACCAATGCTTCAGTGGCTTCATTATAGCTAGCATCTCCTTGTCATATATTGGATAGTTCCCTTCAGCTGGTAGCATCTTCTTGGAGTAATATGCTACAGGATTTAGCATACCATCCCCTCCTTCCTGAAGAAGGACCCCATCCACCGCAAAGTCAGACACATCTGTCTCCAGCACAAAAGGTTTAGATGAGTCAGGCATTGCCAGGATAGGCGCAGAGGTGAACACAAGTTTCAGGGCCTCAAATGATTATGTGAACTTGTCAGTCCAGGCAAAGATGACCTTGTAAGAGCAAAGACAGGTCAGGGGCAATGTGATTTGAGAAAAATTTTGGATGAAATCCCTGCAATAATTTGCCAGGCCCAAAAAACTTCTCACGTCTTTTCTGCATTTGGGTACTGGCCAGGCTGTCACTGCTTCCACTTTGTCCTGCGCCATAGCAAACCCACCAGTCTTCACCACATATCCCAGGAATTTTACTTCAGACTGAAAGAATTCACATTTCTTCAGCTTGGCGTGTAAGTTGGCCTGTGAGAGTTTCTCCAGTATATGGTCAAGGTGTTGGAGATGTTCCTAATGTGACTTGCTGTATATGAGTATGTTGTACAAATATGCAACACAGAATTGGTCAAGGTACTTGCCTAGGACTGAGTTGATCATCCATTGGAAAGTACTGGGGGCATTGCACAAGTCAAACAGCATAACTAGGTATCTGTACAACCCATATCTGGGTTTGAAAGCCGTCTTGTATTTATCTCCTTCTTTGATTCTGATCTGGTTGAAGGCTTCTCTCAGATCAATTTTTGAGTACACCTGGGATCATTTCAATATGTCACAAAGGTCGTCAGCGTTGGGAATGGGATAGTGGTTCTTCACTGTAATGTTATTCAGTTTCTGGTAGTTCACTCAGGGACATTCCACCATCTTTCTTCCCTACAAACAGCATGGGTGACAAGCAAGGGGCCTTTGACACCTGGATGAACCCCTTTTTTTGTCATGTCCTCTAGGTATGTCTTCAGTGCTGCTTGTTTGCAGTGATTGCAGCTGTAAATGGGACCGTGGTGTAGTTGGATCCCAGGTAACAGGTCAATGGCGTGATCGTAGATTGAGTGACTGGGAAGCTGGGTTGCTGCTTCCTCACTGAAGATGTGGCTCCACTTCTCTAAGGGGGAAGGTAGGCTTCCCACACTGGGTTCCATTCTCAGGATCAGGAGTGTGTTGGGTTCCTTACTGGTTGGGCCCAACTGGAACAGCATCACATCACACAAATTGTCTTCCTTCAAGGCAACCGTTTGATTACAGAAGTTCAGAATAGCACCGTGTCTTTGGGACCAGGAGTCCCCTAGGATCAAGGAGTGGGGAAGCCCTTTCAGGATGATGGGGAACACTGGGTACAAGTTCCGCCCAATTTTCAGGGGTAATTTGGTCGCGCACCTGAAAACCAAGTCATGGGAGCTGTATCCCATGATTACTTTAACACTTTTGTTGGTGGCCTCCGGTCCAAGGTCCTTGGAAAGGGTGACATTGATAAAAATTTCTCCTCTGCTCCAGTATCAATGAAAGCTCCAACAGTCTGGGATGTTGTGGATGTTTTTGCTTTGACTTGAATAAATTTGTACAATTGAGTAGAGGTGTTTATTTGTGCCAAGGAAACTGAGGGGTTACTCTTCTTGGGGCAAGCCTTGGTGAGGTGCCCAGGTTTGTGGCAATAGAAACACAAGCATTCATGGTAGTGGCACTGTAGTTCATTGGGGGACATTCCTGATCTGCCGGGCGTTGGGAATTGGCTTGTGCGCTGGGTGGAAGACAGGGTGCCTTCTTGGTTGAGGCTCAAACCTCTGCACAAGAGGAGTAGTTCATCCAGGCCAAGCGTAGGGGGTGGTGCTTGAGGAGCTCCTTCAGGGCAGGGCAGGCTCCTTGGCGGTACAAGATGGCTGATAGCTTGTCCTTGAGCTGGGTTCTGGCTTTCAACTTCAGGAACTTTATGGTGTAAGCTTACAGAGAGTGTAGACCTTGTTGGATGTCCAGTAAGCTGATTAAGGCGTGGTGCCAGGTGTCTTGGTTGTTGCCTGTAGCCATCAGTTTGCTCTCAAATTGGAAGTAGTCTAGACAGAACTTGACATCTTTGGCAGTTGCTTTCCCAAACCAGTCCAGGTGTGACGGATCCAGGCCTAACCAGTCCATCCTGCCATTATCCTGCCCTTGACTCTTATTGCTGTTACCTTCCTGGGACAAAGCTTTGAGGAGCTTTGCCTCAAGGGAGGCAATTTTATTGGATAACACTTTATTGTCATCCCGCCAACAATCCATGATTTCAACGCTTTTTCCCTCTCGTGCTCTCAACGCCTCAAGTTCACAATTTGCCATCTCTTTTGCTTGTTGCAAGATTTCATCCCATCATACTAACAAGTTCCAAGCATCCCAAGCATAAATTTGGTTCCCTTGGGCAGGAGTCCCTTCTTTTGCAAAGTAATCAGAGTATAACTCTTCAAACACAGCCTTTACTTCTACTAAAGATTTGGCAGGAACAGTCTTAGTGACCTCCAGGCTGGTCCAAGCTTCTTCAAATGTATTTGTAGGAACCTCCTTTCTTGCGGCAGCGGTTTCCACACAAAGGACCCCAAACTTGGCTCTCTCAAATTTTAACAAATAAGGCATGGCAATTGAAAAATAGGTGAGGGGAAAGCGTCAAAACCAACAATGAATATATTTTATTAATGTTTAACTGTTTTTGCTTATATACCATTTGGGGCATACACAGCTGAAAACCCCTCTGGTTCCTGAATCAACCAATGATTTGCGTCATGTGGCCTATGAAATTCAAGTCATCCAACATAGATCTTTACCTGAAAGATCACCAACAATTCTCAACCTATGAGAATCAACCTACAATGGGCAGAAGTCACCTGACTCCATTCAACCCAATGTACCAATTGGGCATGGAGCTTTCCCAGCTCCCAGTGCCAAAACCCTGTGGATTACACATCCTAAACTCAGCTATCAGTGTTCCAACTGGGAACCAGCTGATCAAACCTGAATTCCTAGGCATCCTTGCCTTTATTTAGTTATTTTTGCATTTAATGGTTTTTTACCTTAAAACCCATTAAACTGCTTCAAAACTTGAACCAGGCGCCACCGCGGCGCCCAGCAATTTCCCCAGGCAGAGCCCCAGCGCCTGAGAAAATTTGATAGCGGCGCCTTGGTGCATCTCAAATTCATTAGGTGGTGTGGCGGCGCCTCTAACCCAATAAATTTGCCAATGTGGCGCTTTTAACCCAAATTCTGGGGGTTTTCCCATGGTTAACCTTAACCAAACTTCTTGACAAAGTCAAGGCCATTTTAATATAATTAAATCCTCATTAATTATATCCTGTATTTATTAATTAATCTTCCTGATTAATCAATCCATTTTGAGACGCCTAGTCTCCAAGATTGATTTGGCCAATCTTGCCTCAATTCTTTTAGTTAGCCTAACCTAACTAATCATCCATATTCTGTTCTTTTATTAAACTTAGATATCCAGTTTCTAGGAACCTTTACCCCAAGAATTCCAAATAAACCTATCTATATGTAATAAACAGCAAAAATAGAACATCTTTATATTTCAGAGCATTTATTTGGCTAAATACTCAGCAGTGACTGTAGTACGGTCACACCAGGGCATCTCCAGAGAGCATGGAGGCTACCCCAAGGACTTTCTTGGTGTTGTTGGAGTATGAGTTTGTGTTGGCTTAAAAATAGAGGCGGAGGACTGGCATTGCTCTTCTGGCTTCTTCTAGGGTGAGCTTCCCCATCTGGGGCATGTCTACTTTGGTTGTGGTCTGGTTTACTATGTTGTTCTGCACCTGCAAGTTTGGGGTCTTGGTCTTCTTATTGCCAAGCAGGGCGTCTTTCTGTTCAGTGCTGGTTTGATGTCAGGTCACTGAGGTGATCAGGTTGGTAGCTAACTTGTACATATAGTAAGCTGAAATCAATAAAAATAGCATACAAGATGCCCCAAGAGTTAACAACATCTTGGGGCCCAGGTTACCGTGTTTGAGGTGGATTGCCAAAATGTCAGGGATCCAACCTGTGAGGGGTTCCTGAGAATTCACAGGCAGACGGCCCGCGGGCCCAGCAGGGAGAGCCCACCACAAGGTTGGAGCTAACTTTACAATATAAGATAACAATTTTCCAAGGACTGCCCAAGGTCCTCTCATAGGCACCATGGAATCAATCAATCCAGTGAGGGTGATATACATCACCCCAAATATCTGGGTGGAAGTGGATTCATTAGTGGCAACAGATTCTTGCAGGCAGTCAGGCCGCAGGGTGTGGGGCGGTGTCATTGGAACCAAATATGCAGGCAGGAAATTGTACTTGTTGCAGAATAGCAAAGGGGGCCAGATAATTTTGGTGCCTTCTCTGTATAGGACTTCCATCTCTCTAGTTCTAGCTTCAGGGTTGTGGATTAGGATTTCCTCTAGAGTAAACTCCAAATACACCAGGTTAGGTGGGTACTTGGTGAAATGTACTGGGCCAAAGGGAGCTCCTGGTGGACAGTAAAGGTTGGGCAGTTGGTCCGCGGTTTCTTGGGTTGGGCAAGTGTGGGATGCGGGACCGCAAGACATAGGCTGTAAATGTAGTAGAACTAATAACAAGTATGGTATGATCTGGTTGAACCAAAGGTTCATGTTGCTTTATTGCAAGAATGGCAATGGGCATCTTCCTGGTGGTCCAGGGTATAAGTATGCCCATCTGTCATGGCAAAACTTTCACAAATTTCCTTGGCCTGGGGTTTTCTGTTCACCAGGTCTTCCCAGTCTTTGGTGGCATTGATTGCGGGAGTTAATCCATTGGCTGGCTCAAACTGAGAATGCTCAACTTTCTTAGTCAGGTTGCGGGATTGGTTGTCTCTGGGTGGCCCGCGTTCTATGGGAAGATTCTTGGGTTTCCCTTACGCGTGGGCCCGTTTTATCCTGGGATCTGTGGATGGACCCGCCCGCTGATTGCTCAAGTTGTCAAGAGCCTTTGGCGTGGGAGGCATTGCTGTAGGTGAATTTGATTTGCCAAGCTTCAAAGGATTCTCCAAAGTCAAATCCTGCTCTGGTTTGAGCCCAAAAAACTGTGGGCAGCCAGGCAGCTGGCCCTGCGGGCTGGCGGCCCGTGGGGAGCCAGGGTTTGAGTCTCGTAGTTGAGGCCTTTCAATGAGCATAGTTGATAACAGTTTATCACTTGTGACAATAGAGTCTTTATTGTGGCCATATCAGCCCTTGCCTGCAAAACTGCTTCCGTGTGGATCATCACAGGAGAAGTTCTGGTATCATAGGACCAACTGCTGAGGATGCACAGTTGGACAACTTTATCTAAGCTGAGGATAAGGTTCTCTTTATATGTCTTCCTGGTAGCTTTAGGGGGACGTTAAAATCACTAGACAAGCATAGTTATTCCCAGAACAATTATCAAGGTGGCTGCCTAGGAAAACAGTTGCAGAACTTGGTGATTTAGAGGTTTCTGGGAAGTAAAGTTGGTTATTTTGCACTTAAAAACTCAAAATAACCACTTGAGTGAGTAAAAACAGTGGCAAAACCTGAGGAGTGTCTGTTTCTGATGGTCTAAGGTGTAGGTTAGTGATAGGGTTTAGTCTAAGTTGATTTTCTTGTGAAGACTTACTGCATGAGTCTGAGTCTGAGGTGTTGACTGATGAAGACTAGCAGAATAGAGAAGCATAAAGGAAAGACAACTGTGAAGGTCAGCAGCAAGAAAAAGTAGAAAAACTAGGGAAAGGTTATCATAAGAGACAGGAAACAGAGAAAGATAATAAAGAAAAGATTTAAAGAGATAAAAGTGGTAAAATAATAAAAAAGTAATAAATGTTGAAGCCGCAGGCTCAACCCGCCAGCAAGGTTCCGACCAAGCGGGTTTGTGACCCGCAATCCAATTACCTGGTCACTCAAAGCCAGACTAGGAAGTCAACTTGGATTACCAAATCCATCAACATGAGCAAATGATGATCCCTCACGGTGGATACCTTGATTTGGCGCTTGACTCATTAACAGGATCAAGCCACCCCCTCTTTCATCCATCCATGTGATCACCAATCATGTTCCTTCTATCCATTGATTCACAATAGCTATATAATCACTATCTCACAATAAAGATTATTATCTATCCTCTAAATCTTTTTCCCCTTGGAACTCTGCTAAAACAGCACAGTTACAACATAAAAAATAAAAGAATTAAAGAAATGAATAATAAAACAAATAAAAGAATTAAAGGAATCTATGAAAGAAATAAAACAATTAAAAAATAAATAAAAAGAGTTTATTAAGAAGTTGATTGAGTGGGAAGAGGAAGGAGCAGATGAGAACAGCACGAAGAAACTTTGAAAGCAGGGCCAGACATTTTACCAGGGCATTAAAAGGAGCAAAAGCAGAGCAACAGATAGCTTCAAGTTTTGCTGAGAATTAAAAGGGGGCAGGAGAACAGAGAGAAATTTTGAGTGAAACCCAGGGAAGTAAAATCATTTGGTAAGACATAAGAGGAAGCTGTTTGAAACAACATGGCAAAACATAACAGGAAAACAGAAAAATATTTGAAACACAGAGCCATGGTTTTTCCAGAGCAAGAGGACAACAGGTTTGAACCAGGGTTAGGAGCAGGTCATCTGGAGAAACATTTCAAGAAAACAGGCCAATCCAGATGCCTGATTGGCTGCAGGCTAAAGCCTGTTTGATCAATGTTTTCCATTGGTTAAACAAAAGAGAAAAAGCCTAAAAATAAGGGGTTTTACAAGGAAAACTCTTCTCTAATTGGCTGCAGTAAGTACATAAGTTCATTTTACTATAGAGCAAGAAAAGCTGCATAATTTAAGCTTGGAAAAACAAAGAGTCAGAAAGAAAAAAGACTGAAAACAAGGAGCTGTTTAATGTGACAGAAATTGACAGATAATAAGAAGCAGTCTCCATGTGGTGAGGGATCACCACCCAAATCCACATAGAGTTGAGGATTAACCACCAACAAAGCTTCAAATACTGTTTTGTAAAATTTTCAAAAGATATGCTGGGGGTCAACAAGATGATTAAACCCAACCAAAAGAGTCCTAAATAGATGATCTGGGAAAGGATTAAAGTGTCTGCAGAGTAGAACTCTGGACATTGAGAAGGTAGAACATCTCAGTTTCGGATTCAGCAGGAAAGACATCAAGATTCTGAGGCATCAGGGTAACATTAGGAGGGGACAATGATGTGAAAATGGCAGGACCCCATCTTCTGGTAATAATTCAACTGAGAATCAAATTATAGGAGATGTAGTGAAGCAGGCCAACTACTGGATGCATTGTTAATAAAAGTTAGACCAGGATAATATTTGATTCTATTTGAATAAAAATTTTAGGGAGGACTCAACTCTTAAGAGTTGAACAGTGAAAGTTTTCCCATATATATCAAAATTTGATTATGCAATACCACCTGGATCCATGGCTTCTATTCTGTCTTCATCATCCAAAGAGTATCTTGTCCAGTATGCAAAAACCCCTTGAGTGATTAATTTCTGGTGACCATTCTGATAAATGAGGTTTTATTGAGTGACTCTCAGATTACGTCTATTTATCAGTATCAACTCGCACAAGGTGATTGAATCCAGTTGACAAACCGGGGCGGCAGTAACCCATTTCAATCAAAAGTTTGATTTAAATCTGTCAATTTGATTAAATTGGTTAATGGTTTACCTGACTTCTGAGCCTTGCAATTAGGACAGGTAATACCAGGCATTATGAAAACTACTGTGACATTTAAGAGGAAACAGCCTGAAACAAGGAGGACACAGTAGATTTTTAAAGTCATAAGCAAGTACAAGAAGCCCAAGACATAGGAGCAGGGGCCAGAACCACAGTGAAGAAGTACAAGGCCAAGAAGTGGTACTCAAAGGACAGCACAAGTATTTCAAGACGTGAAGCAGGACTACAAGACCAAAGATAAGGAGCCCAAGACATAGGGGGAAACGTCCAAGGCAGAAGACAAGGAGCCCAAGACCAAGTGCAAGAAGTCCAAGAGATAGAGCAGGGACTCCAAGACTTGGAAACCCAAATTTTATCCTCCCAAAAACAGGCCATACCACAGAAGCCCAGGTGAAGAGGATGTCTATCACCAGAGCTGTTGAAGGTTTGCAACAAGCAAGACTTACAACAAGGAATGTGATGTATTGATCAGACACTTGAAGATGATCACCAAAGGCAGAGAGCTCATAGGTAAAGAGTTCAAAAGGCTGTTCAAAGACTGGTATCAGCCTAAGGATGTTCTCACTCCAGCTGACATAAAGGTTTATGGAAGAGATACCCGCCTTGTCATAGGAAAGGTACTAGAGGAGTTTGCAGCCATACAGTCCAAGTATAAGCCATTTTTCAAGAAGTTGCCTCATTGGAAGAATGACATCCTCATCTAGTTGGCGCCTGGCTTTGGCCCAGAACATGTTATGGTGTCAGAGGAGCTGGAACACCACAGGATGCCTCCTGAGGAACAAACACCTTGGGCTGCTTTGCTGATGTTACAACCAATATTGACTCCTCACCCACCAATATATCTCATAATACACAGGGCACTCATATAGATGCCTCATGATGTGACTAATGGTATGAATCAATCTGATGGCAATGTCGTAACTGTGCTGTTTTAGCAGAGTTACAAAGGGGGAAAATATTTGAAAACTAGATAATGCTTTTTATTGTGAGATAAGTGTTATATAGTTAGTGTGAATTGTGAATAACAGAAACATGATTGTGTTGATCAATTGGTTGGATAGTGAAGGGGGTGGCCTGATCCTGATAATGAGTCAAGCGCCAAAACAAGGTATCCACTGTAAGGGATCAGCTTTTGTTCATGTTGTTGGATTTGGAAATTTGAGTTGACTTCCTGGTTTGGCTTCAAATCACTGGGCATTTGGGTTGCGGGTCACAAACCCGCTTACTCGGAACCTTGTTGGCGGGTCAAGCCTGCTGTTTCAACAGCAATGTCAAATTGCAGGCACTATTTTATGATTAGGAGTGTTACCAATTTGACACACTGATCCTGGCGCAAGTTATTCCACAGCCCAACCTTATATTGAACCTGCCACTGTGCCACCTCCTGTAGACTTGTGGCTTCTCTATATGGTATATTAATTATGACATTCCTCAATAAACTACATATTATTCTTGTTCTTTATATTGGACTGTTGTCTTCCCCAATCAAATACTGAACTATCATTGGTTCAGTTGCAACAATAGCACAACTTTTGTTCACTCTAAACCAACTTTGATTTATCTATCTCAACAGCTGTGAAAAGTTTGGTCCTGTATTTTAGGATGTATCAGTGGACACATTAGGATTCCAATTCAACCTTCAAGTTTTTTACCTGATGCACCTTGTCTGGCCCATTACCTTTCATCTGGCTGAACCCTTCATAACCAAGCTTATAATTTATTTACTGCTAAGATACCCTGGAATCAATGGGGGTTACATACAAGGGTAATTCTTATCTGGCAATTAAAGAATAGTTCCAGTTAAACTTTAAGCCCCAGCTAACTTTTAGTCAGGAGAACTAAGTTGCTGATGGATGTACTTTTCAGTTTGGATAGATTGAAGTGAATCATCTTCACCTTTGTACTGGTTACCCAAGGTTACTAAAAAATAAACCAGGTACGCTTCAACCCAGCTGTGCTTTTATTGGGTTATGTGGATGTCAGACTATTCAGCTTTAATGAGACATGAGATGATAGGGCCATATGATGCAGTAAGTTTTAACCAATTCTAAATCAAGTTTAATTCCTGAGGTCTGGGTTATTTAGTTTCAGGTGTACTTAGGGCTTTCCTTCTTTACTGTATTCAATATAAATTTCTAATCGGAAGGATGTTTTTTTGCATGAATGCAATTGAAATATGTGAGCTCTAGATGGGTTCCATTTGGGTGGTTGGCGTACAAAATTTGGTGGCAGTGCAGTTATAAAATAGATCACCACCCTTAACCACAACCATTTTGGTGCTCATGCCGTGATTAGGGATGCTTCAGCTCAGCCCCGGCTAGCTAACGGCTTTTGGCCGCTACATCTAAAACGGAATTATAATATATTTAAGCATATTGAAATAAATCTTTCAAAGGAGAGGTCAGGAGCCAAAAACTGGCCGCGGCTGCCCGGGGCTTGGCCGAAGCAGCCCTAGCCGTGATTGCATCCAAAATTGCGGCCACTGTAAGGAGGTGACTCATATATTTTTAACACTAGCCATTCCTTTTTAGGATATTCAATCCTCTCTTTTTTGGATATTGAAGCAAATCAATTTTGAATAATTTAGCTTTCTTTGTTTCCTGTTTTTATTTTCTCATATATCCAAGGGAAGTTTTAGATTTGAATTTTTTAATAGCTGAACGGCTAGTTTTGTGTAAGCTTTAGTATTTTACAACCATTGATCATTAGGCCTTTCTCGCAACACTGGCTCAACTGTTGCAATAGTTGCCTCATATAAGCTCAGTAATTGCATTAAAATGATGGCAAAGAGTGTAATTTTATTAGTCAGATTATTCAGGTGATTTGAAGCTATTTAATATCCAGACTAGCTTGGATGTGCAATTGAAGTACTGGTTTAGCAAGGGGCAAAGTTAGGCCGGTTTAAATAGGGACAGTTAGAGCTGGTGAATAGTATTTGGCCAGAGTAGTTAATTTTCTGTTTGCGGGAATTTAACGCAGATCAGCTTGAAAGTGTAGGTAGGTTTTGATCTGCTGCTTTGTAAACTGGATATGAAGTGTTATGATATCATTGGATTTACACTTATTGCACCTCTTTAAGCAGATAAGCGGTTCCAATCAATTCCCAATTTCACCCCTTTACTGCCTTATGATTATGGCATATTTCCTAAATCACTCATTCTAGTATATAAGTTGAGATTCAACAAATAATCAACTATCAATAAATCATTTCCGCAAAACTACTCTTTCAAGTACTTTGCTAGCTAAACCAAATTACCAGGATTAATCCTCCTGGTTTACACATGGTGATCCTGCTCAAATCTAGCTAGCACAAGTTCAAGTCCAAGCCACAAGTTACAATTCCAAGTCAAGTCACAAGTTCAAGTCCTAGTCCTAGTCACAAGTTGCAAGTTCAAGTCCAAGTCAAGTCAAGTCACAAGTCCTAGTTACAAGTTACAAGTTCAAGTCAAGTCAAGTCAAGTCCTAGTCCTAGTCACAAGTTACAAGTCAAGTCACAAGTCAAGTCCAAGTCAGTCAAAATGAGTCAGGCCAATATTGCACATGTCCCTTCTCCGTCTGTGGAGGGGAAGAGATTGGTTTCCACACCTGAAGGTATCCTGGTAGCCCGCTCAATGGTCTGTTGTAACTTCCCAAAGTTTTCAGGAAAGAATATCAAATGGTGGGTTACACAGTATGAGAAGTTCTTTGTACAGTATTTTATTCACCAAGAAGATATGGTTTTTAATGTCTGCTAATTACTCTCTGAGAAGCCAGCCAAATGGCATGGCATGGTCCTAGAGTTCAATAGCTGGGACAAATGGAAACCACTGGCCACTAAGCGTTTTGGGAATACACATATGGACATTGTAAAGAAATTAGAGATGATCCATATCCAAGACTATAAAACTATTGAGGAGTTCATTGATGCCTACCATGTCCTTGTCTGTCTTAAAGTCTTTGAAAGACTTATTTAAGAGAGGCAGTGTTATGATATCATTGGATTTAAACTTATTGCACCTCTTTAAGCAGATAAGCGGTTCCAATCAATTCCCAATTTCACCCCTTCACTGCCTTATGATTATGGCATATTTCCTAAATCACTCATTCTAGTATATAAGTTGAGATTCAACAAATAATCAACTATCAATAAATCATTTCCTCAAAACTACTCTTTCAAGTACTTTGCTAGCTAAACCAAATTACCAGGATTAATCCTCCTGGTTTACAGAAGTCAGTAGTTGAAAATGTGGTGGTCTGATTGGATGAAACTAGGACAGGAGCTCTGGATGGGATTAAGTGGATCCAATCGCGATAGTTGCGATGAATCAAGTAATTGTTGGGATTTTGCCTTTGCAATGATGAGATCATGCATTCATTTTGCCGATGGAGAGCTTGGGTAAAATCTATTGGTGCTTTTTGGTGTCAGACTAGGGCTTCTCCGGCTAGCTTCCGGCTCTGAGCCGCCACAGCCAGAGCGATGTTCCTTAATCTTTGAGTGCTTTAAAGAATTTTGGAAGGGTGGCCTAGAGCCGGAAGCTAGCCGGAACTAGGTTGAAGGAGCCGTATGTAGAACGCTGGATGCTCAACTGCTGGGAAAGCCTTTCTGCAACTTTAGCTTCGTTAGTTTTTTGTATGGTAATTACAAAGCATCAGAAGAATTCTTGGAATAGGGTGAAGAATAAGCATTGTATTAAATATGGGATTCAAAGTTGTTTTAAAGGAGAATTATTGTAGTTTAGTATAATCATCTATCCCAGGCAAGTGATAGGTATTTCCGTTACCTTAAAAGCGATCAGGAATCTCGTTAGGTTGATCAAGTGAACTGTTAATTCAATATCACTTGCTTGTCAGATTTAGACTTTGTTTGTGAAGTTGACGTTTTTTATGCCCCATCTAATATAAATTTCTAATCTATTTCAGGAAATGGTGTCAATATGTGATACTCTGGAAAAATTACTTCTGCTTTGCCCAATCATGGCGCAGTATTTTCACCCCATCCAATCGAGCCTTAGGCTGAGGACAGAAGAAGTGGACCCAGGCGTAGGATGATATTTTATCCTGGAAGCCAAGTTTAGTTGTGACGATAATAGAACGTTGTACTGAGACCAAACTGCATGACCAAAGCCAGGGCATTATACCAATACACAGCTTAGGCACCACAGTCCAAATCACTTGCCTAAATTACAAGTCAAAATAATCAACATTCCTTGGTTCCCAGGATGCGATTCATTTCATCCTTTCTAGCAAGAGCCTTTTTGATATGCTGCCTCCTTCAGCTAGCCAAGGCTTCCCTTAGGATAGTGGTGAGTATTTCTCCCAATCATCCCGTTTCTTTGATAAAATTTACTAACTAATTCACCAAGAAAACCAACGAAACATTTGAGGTATAGCTTCTAAAAAGCCACAATTAAATGTCCTGTTATAGGATCGCCACGCTTCTTTTGGTGGTCGCCTTCCTAGTGATGGGTTTATAGGAAAGGTTTTAGCAATTGGGGCGCTTGACGGCGGTTCTGGAATGTCAGAAACTGGATGCTCTCCCAATGATGCGATTCACAGTGGATTGTTTTCCGAGGATGAGAGCTGGATAGCTCTTATCATGAGAGGAAATTGTAGCTTTATACAAAAGGTACGCAGCATGCAGAAATCCGGCTTCAAGGCCGTCGTGGTTGGAAATGAACTTCCTTCTGGTCTAGTAACCATGTATGCTGAAGGTAAATCTGGTGACCTTTACTTCCATAACCCTGAGGGTTACCTTCTTTTAATCCCATCCTCAACTATTTTATTCTTTAGGGGATACATCCGATGTCATTATTCCCTCAGTATTTATAGGCCATAGAGACTTTGTTAAGCTCTACAACATGAGCGCTTCTAGCGAAACTCCTTTAGAAATTGAGTTGAAGGCAGGAGATTTCCTAAGGTACTTTTTCGAAAAATTGAAAAGGTCATTCTTTTGTTTTAAAAAAAACTACAAAAAAGAAAGCTCTCTTTTTTAGGTTGCTCTTATTGACCATAACCTTTAGACCTCTGATCGATGTTATCATTGTCACTATACTGTCTCCCAGCTTGATGATTTTCTTTGTCTATATTGTTTGGCGTGTCCGTCAGCATCAGATTCGAAAAGCACAGCTGGCCCCCATCAAGATGGTCAAGACAATGCCAACAAAAGTGTTTTACCTTTCAAAGAGAAAAGGTAATGAGCCAGAGGAGTGCGCGATATGCTTGGATGATTATGCCGATGGCGATGAGCTTAGAATTTTGCCGTGCCGTCACGAGTTTCACATCCCCTGCATTGGTAATTTATATTTCAGATCATATACATGGCACAAGTAGCTTATTTTATATTTTAGATCCCTGGCTTACAACCCAGAAAAAAATTTGTAAGGATTTAATCATCTGTAAGCCTAAACTTATACTTCTTTATAGTGCCCGATCTGTAAGAAGGATATATGCCCAACCGAAAGAACTCCTCTCTTGGGAGCTCTATCCCAAGATAGTCGGCAGGCTTGACTTTGTTCGCCTTTCCAGCCACACAGAGGCATTTGCCTAAAGGCTTCAATGAGTCTACTAATTTTTCTGTCCTAGCATTCTACATAATTTCTAAGCTTCCAATATTTCAGATCTTCCATGCTTCCGAAGTTAATTCTACTCTTGTATATTAAAATACACATATCGACCTACTTAAGTCTAACTTTATCCCTCTCTTGCCTATCACGGAGCAACATTTTACACAAGTTTAAGTTTAGAAACCCACCAACCACCTTGCAATTTTCCCAATCCAATTAACAGCCTAGATAAAAAGATAAATCACACAGCTTCAACGCTCTAGATACCCTGCCTTTATCAACCGCACACCTTTTCCAAGAATGATGCAGTGGTCCAAACTATCAAGAGGAACTACACTAATTCGACTATTCATCAAAGTTTCAAATAACAATCCCATGTTTATTGGTGATAAGTACTGCAATTTTCATTCCAGATCTGGATTTGGCTGTAGTTAGAAACCATTTATATATTGTCAGGCCCGCATCCAATACCACGTGGTGAGTTAAATTTGCCTCAACTTATTAAAATAAAGAAGGGAAATCCCACTAATGAATACATGGCTATTACAATGCGAACAAAGTCCTTTGCTGACATGGTAGAACCACATGGGCTTGACTTGCCAACAGACATCAACCACAATGGCGGGATTGGATCCTATTTCTAGATCTGGTACGCTTTTAAATCGTTGTCAATGCAAAAACGAACTGTATACAGTAGTTTTAAAAGCTATGGCAATAACCAAAAATACCTCAGATTTAAACAAAATGATTTCAGATTTAAACAAAATCCAAGTCGTGCGAGATTCAATTAATTTAAAAAATTTCAGTTAATAAATGAACTGTCAAACAAAAAACGAAATTTCACTAGCCCATTATATGAAATTATATCAAAAATCAAGCGGTGTAGTTCAAACCACAAACAAAATGAACTGGCACAACAAGTGAGATGGATGAATGCTGTTCCAGAGTTTATTATAATCCAATCAGGATTCATATGAGGCACCAACAGAAGGAATAAAATGAAACAAAATTTGAGCAATCTAGAAGCAAGATTCCACAAGCACGAAACAAAATGAAGTCACACAAGATGTGCAGTGTGAGCAGCCTAAAATAGAAATATGACAGTTTAACAGCCAATCAACAGCTATCCAATTTAGGAACAGAGACATTTTATTCATTTTCATGGATCCTTATTTGTATAAAATGGTTTTCAGAACCTCCCAAATATGGGCTCAAGATTACAAAAATAAATCATTAAATTTTAAGCTTCTACTTTAGTGATTTTATCCTAGGTTTTTTACAATGGTTTTTAACAGCAATATCTTTGACGGCGCCAGCAGCCAAGCCAGCTTCAATGGAGGCGAGGCTCAGAACGTGGAGGCACCTGTTTACACCCAAGCCTTTGAGGCGGGTAATGAGGAAGCTGACCTGTTACTGACCCCCGACCCATATGGCTTTGACTTGTTCAGTAGTCATTTAGTGTCTAGCTCTGCCCCTGCTCCCGTACCCACCCCCACACAAGCTGCCCGTCAACCAACCAATCAGGATGGCAACCTTGATTTGGAACAACTTCCTGCCACCAGCCAACCTGCCCCCTACAGCCAATCAGGCTTCAGCTCCCCTGGCCCAGCGCCCCAAGCGACGAATCATCACCACCCAAATTCTTCAGGAAATTGTGGCACTGAACCTGCAGGGTCTGTCCTGGGAACAGATTGCCGCCCAGTTGCAATTTACCCCAGTTACTGTCATGCAGGAATTCAACAACCTGATGAACTGGGGAATCTGATTAGGACGGCCAAGGAGCCCAAGAAGGCCCCCGAGTCACAAATATCTGAGGCATACCCAATCATGCTTGACCTCCTCCAGCGGGATCCCAAGCTTCCCTTGACCCAGGTCTGGAAGCAACTTGGGCACCATGGCATTTGGGTGTCTGAGCGCATGGTGCAGCTCTGGATGTATAGGAAGGTGGCATCAGTCTGTGTGCTGACCAATGTCATCAGCAATCAATGGGATGGCACTGAGGATTCCCCCTATGATCCTGCCATCAAATCCACCCTGGTCCGATGCCTGACTAGTCTAACAGATGACATCATGTTTGTCTTGTACTACAAGTTATCAATTGTGTTTGACAATTTTGGTGAGAAAGGAAAAGCCGCTGCCAAGAATAAAAGGAAGAAGGTCAAGAAGGGGACATTTATTGGTGCATTTCTGGCTGTTTCAGCCAAGGGTTTTGTCTAATATTGGACAAACCCAGATTTCACCAATGGCTACTGTTGTGAATACTGCTATTCACCATGTATCAATTTTGCCTTTGGTGGGCCATTTCAAAGACAAATCTCTTGCTTTCGCTTTCGCCTCTTGAAATGAGTTGATGACTGAATCAGGAAGTACAATTGTTTGGTTTCTTAACTCTGCGCATCTCACTTGCCCCACTAATGCTGATGGCAAGTGATCCTACCGTCCTGGTAGAGTTTTGTGGTATTCCTAACCACTATATATTCTATTTCACATTCACCAATAAAAATTAAGTTCTATTCACATTTTTGTCTTTGTGTCTTCTGTACTTTAGCGCCTCTCTCTAGCCACAACTAGTAGAGATTATTCTTCCAGGGCACAAGGTAAACACATAGCCTTCCCTGTCATCTAACCGAGACTTAGTACAAATCCAATCCTAAGGTTAGGATTTTCCGTTGTTTATCTGTGCCACACCTCAGAACACGACAAAAATGGTGCTCACTACAGGGGCTGTAAGCCCCTCGGTTATCCCTTTTGCATCCACGTTTTCAGGTCCTTTGCCTCTGCCTATACAAGAGCCAACTTCACCTGAAATTACCAGTCCTCCTATTGAGGAAGATATCACCAACCAGCCTATTACCCCCACTATGCTGAACCTCGGGAATGGTCCCTGCCTAGTTGCTTACCCCATGGGTACCCCTGACTTGGAACAAGTCATGGCAGTAGCCCTTGGGATAGCCTGTGAAGAAGCCATCCCTTGCCTTCAGCTGCAGTTCAGTTGGGCTGAATACTACAAATTAATTGTGGCTCCTCAAACTCCACAGCATCTCCTCTCAGCGGCTGGCTCTGCTGAGCACTTACTATCATCCTTTGTGCAGCCTGCCTTGGCCCATCATCAGATGGTGTTGGGGCTCCACATCCAAGAAATCTTGTCTCTACAAGCAGCAGTTGCTCATCACTGGGACCAGTTTGCTGCCTATCAACAGTGGATCCATTCCCTGTTTTCCTTGGTATCTGACAATCAACACAACTACACCTTCCAGGCCCGTTTGGTTAATTCTATTGAACAAATGTCCCAGTCTATCCCCAAATACGTGAGAAAACGTCTACATGAGTTTCACCAGCTAGAACAACCCTGGAGAACTCAACTAGATTCCACCTTGAACGCTTACCTCTCCAACTTTGAACAACTTATGCAGCAGCTCAATGCATTCAGCACATATTCTTTTGAGCAACTACAGCAAGTAGCAGACTTTGCTGCTAACGGCCTTAATGAACTCTGTACAGCGTTTGATCAAGAGAGAACTGCCACCGCTGCTGCTAAAGCCAAACTCCAGAGTCAAGTGAATGAATTATCTACGCCCAAGCCAGATGTTCCACCCTCTCCCCCTTCTGATGACTTAGTGGATTGAGAGCAGAGAATATGTGACACTATTCAAGAACTACGTACAACTACTCATAGTCAAGGGCGCCCTACCAAAGCACCTCAACCTGACCCCCGGGTGCTTGAGTTGACTGCTCAGGTTGCTGAGCTACAGCAAGAGCTTGCTGCCCTACGCAAGATGATGGCAACTGCTGCTAGTCCAGTTGGGGCTGTTGACAAGGATGGTTGTTGCCCTGGCTTACCAAGAGCCCCTCAAATCCAATGTGCTAGGGAACTAATTGCCCTAGCTAACAAGGTGGATCATTTGAAGCGGGACCATAATGAGCTGGATAGAGATATGTAAGAGATGAGTGAATTGATCAACTCTGTGAACAACAGGTTTGACCCTTGCCTCTCAGTGGGACCATATCTTACTTCTTGAATAGCTGAACTCTCTACAGTAGTGACCACCCAAGGGCAACGCCTAGATGCTACTGCACAACAGACCACTCAAGCTGTCAATACAGGTGCCCACGTTGTTGAGACCCTGACTACCCTTGAAGAGAGTGTTTTCCAGCTATGGGCTAGACAGCCCCCCTCTTAATCCGAAGCAGAGTTTTCCCTGCATATAAACGTACTTGATAGCAACAATGGTGGTCCAACTCCCGAGGCACATTTCAAGCCTACCTTTAAGCAAGTCTTTGATCCCAGAACCTCAACCATTGCAGCTTTCCTAACTATATATGAAACTGCCATGAGACAAGCATCAGATGAGGTTAAGAAGGAGCACATTCTGACCTGTCTACACTCGACTTTCCAGGAGGTGGTGGTGCCTGAACTACCCACCATTGAGACGTGGGAAGATATGAAGCAGCTTCTGATTGACAAGTTCAGTGGTGACCTTAGTTTGAAAGTGAAGAAGGACGCCTTCATGCACATTGCTTTCAAACCTAATAAGACGCTAGCTGAGTTTGCCAACAGATTCTACATGGAAGGACAGCAACTGATAACAAGCAGACAGTTGACAGCCCATGAAGCTTACATGGCTTGCGCTCAAGCCCTCAAAGTTAACCAGCTTCTGGGTCTTCACTTCAAAGCCCATAAAGCTATGCTTTCCTCTATGAAGAGCATAAAGACGCTGTTGTAGGACATGCACCTTACCCATTCTGGAGTAGTTGTGAGGGAAAATTGAGCTGCTTCTAATTCTGGTTTGTCTTCCTGTGGTCCTTGCATTCTTACTATGAACTCAAAAAATCCTCCTCAACGCCAAGGGTGCCACAACTGTGGTCAGATAGGTCACCATTCTTGAGTCTGCACCAACCCACGGGTTGAAGGAGCTGATCCAAAAGAGCAGGCGGGAAAAGAACAGTCAAACTAGAGGCAGAGACACTCTTGATTGACAATTCTTCCCAGTCTCTTTCAATCCCTGCCTCTATAGCTGACTCCGAGCCTGCTGATAATGAGGCTCCTCCTATCCTCCTCTTGTTCCATGATATCTCTGACAACTCTGACCTGGATGACTCTGATACTGACAACGCTGATGCATATGGGTACTCTGTTCTGGCTGTTCCTGAAACCATTACAGTCCCCTATAAATTGTGATCAGGAAAAACTACAACTACCGCTAAACCTTTGCCTGAAGCCAAAGAAGTTGTCTCTTGCCCTTACCTCACTCAAGCTAAGAGGTCACCTGTGCTAGTGGAGTTGTCAGAAAAAGCTGCTGAGGTTGCTGACGCTGTCTTCAAGAATGTATCTGTTTTGCTCCCTCTCCAAACTGTTTATAAGGAGTTCCCGGGGTTAAGATGTATGATTGAGAAGTGGGATAAGGAACTAGCAGAGGCTCAAGATATCTTGGCTGTCCTTCCACCCTTTGGTTGCACTACCACTTGAGTAGAGATATCCATTCAAAAAGTGAAGATCAAGGCCGTTTTAGACACCGGCTCGCCAGTCAACGTTGTTTCCTCCAAGCTTGTGAAGAAACTCAAACTTGCCCCTGACCTTAACTATCACCAGTTGTATGGCACGGCTGCACTGTCTATGACCCACATCATAGGGGCGTACTCTGCTCTACCCATGCGGTTTGGCAAGCTTTTTCTAGCTGCGCCAGCAGTTGTCTCGGAAAATGAGAGTTACAATCTTTTAGTTGGCACTCAGTTCCTTAGGGAATACAATGGGATAATCAACTTGAAAGATGGTTACCTCTTTATTCTGGGATATGAAGTCCCTCTGATCTTTGAAGAGCCAGTTAAAGTTCACGGAAAACGCCTCAAGACATGTGCCTTGGAATATCCCACTGGGGTTTTAAACCTCAAATATTGCACCCACTCCTCAAATATGAAGTGTCCACTCATGGCTTGCCCTGCTTCTGAAGGGATCCCCCTCCTAGCCACGTCTGCTGTCACCATCCCACCTGGCTCCCAGGCCATCCTAGACTCCCAGATATCATATGAACTACCTGAAAAAACCTTCTTGGAGTTGTACTCTCCCCCCCTTGTTAGGGCGCAATGAACCTTATCTCTGTCCTGGTATCCTAGATGGCTCCCATAAGAGCCCTGTTCAGTTGTTGGTAGCCAACCTGACTGCTCTCCCCATGACCGTGTCTAGGGGGCAGGTCGTCAGATATGGCAAGTTGTTGAGTGCTCCTGGTGTCCTGTCTCTTCATCCCTTTGGCATGTTCCAAGACTTTAATCTACCTGAGGATGAGCCCCAAGTCCTATCCTTGTTCACTGGGCAAGACTTTCCTCAGTTGTCCCTGGTTCAACAGAAAGAGGTGCTAGACTTTCTAAACCAATTTTCCAACATCTTTGCTAAGGACAGTACCAACTATGGGTTAGCCAAAGGTGTTATCCATCAGATTGACACTGGCAACGCTCCTCCCTTCCGTGCTAAACCCTATTGCTGCAGTTGTTTAGAGGACGCCCAGGTAACTAAAGAGCACAAACAACTGTTGGACACTGGGATGCTAGCTCCTTCCCAAAGTCCTTGGACATTCTTGCTACTCATCTTAAAGAATAATGATGGGGGACATTGTATTGTGATGGACTATTGCCGATTGAACTCTTTGACCAAGAAGGACTCATACCCCTTGCCACGTATTGATGATGCCCTCTGACGTCTTGGAGGCTCTAAGTTCTTCTCCGCAATGCATCTGGCATCTGGATACTGGCAAGTTGACCTATCGCCCAAGGATTGTCAAAAAGCCACACTCATTACCTCTGAAGGGCTTTTTGAGCCTACATACATGCCACAGGGACTCTGCAACGCCTCATCCACCTTCCAAAGGGCCATGGACTCCATCATCTGTGACTTGGAGTTGTTGTGCGTCCTAGTATACTTGGATGATATAATGGTTTTCAGCACTACCTTCACCAATCACCTGGCTCATCTCAAAGAGGTGTTCATAAAGATTCAAGAAGCTGGCCTCAAACTAAAACCTTCCAAGTGCGCTTTCTTCAAAGAGCGTTTTGAATTCTTGCATCATGAAGTAACCCAGACAGGGATTTGCCCCATGACTAAGAAGGTTGAAGCCATTGGCAAAATGCTTCCGCCCACCAACCTGCAAGAGGTACAAGTCTTTCTAGGGATGATGGGCTACTATAGACAGTTTATCCCTGACTTTGCCAATACTAGTGAACCTCTAGTCCAGCTGTTACGTAATGTCCCTTTCAAATGGAGCACCAGTCAGCAGCAAGCCTTTGAGACCCTTAAGCAAAAAATCAAAGAGGCGCCAATACTAGTGTATCCTGACTATGATAAGGAGTTTATCCTGTACACCAATGCTAGCAATCTAGCTATTGGAGCCATTCTGGCCCAACTAGACAACAAGGGTGTAGACCATCCTGTGGCTTACACTTCCCGCGTGCTAAACAAGCATGAGAAGAACTATAGCGTCACAGAAAAAGAGTGTCTTGCCGTGTTGCATGCAGTCAAGCAGTTTTGTCACTACGTATATGGTACCCACTTCACAGTTGTCACTGATCACTCTTTGCTTAAATGGTTACAATAGCTGAAGGAGCCTGAAGGGCGCCTAGCTAGATGGGCCCTATGTCTTTAAGGTTACAACTTCACTGTGCTCCACCGCCCTGGGATTCAACACCAGAACGCTGATGGGCTCTCCAGAATGCCCATTCTTGATTTGCATCCTGCAAAGGCCAATTGGTTATACAAACTAATTGGGTACCCTTCTTCTTGGGAAAGTGAGACAGAAGAGGTACAACTGGCCTTGTCCAAGCTATCCAAAGATACCATCATATGCAACAATCAGCTCTTCAAGAAGGTAAAAGACCAGTATCTGCCTTATGTGCAACCCAGTCTTTGCCTCTTGTTGGTGTTGCAAGCTCATAAAGAGACTGGGCATGGAGGCATTGCCAAGACCTTTGACTGGCTTCAGAAGAACTACTTCTGGGAGAACCTTTGCCTGCTGATCCCAGACGTCATAGCTAGTTGCCACAACTGCCAGCTGCAGAGGCCTTGAGCTGCTGCCCACAAGCTCAAATTAGTTCCCCCGCAACATGCCTTTCATATAGTCAGCATTGACACAGTAGGTCCTCTCCCCTGCTCATGTTCTGGGTGTTGCTTTATTCTGATTGCTGTTGATCACTTCAGCAAGTGGTTAGAGGCTTGCCCTACAAAGGACATCACGGCTAAGACAACTGCTGCCTTCCTGTTACAAGATGTTTTCTACCGCCATGGCTGTCCTCAAGTGTTACTCTCAGATAATGGGACTAACTTCAATGCCAAGCTGGTAAACTCTGTTGTCAAAGCTTTAGGATCACACCAGTCCTTCTCTTCCCCCTACAATCCTTCTACCAATGGGACAGTCAAGCGTGCAAATTCAACACTGGTCTCTATCATGAGGAAGCTCACCTACTCTGACGCTGCCAATTGGGACCTATACTTACCTGTTGCTCTCTTTGTGTACCACCTTAGCAAACATTGTGTCACTGGATACTCCCCTTTTGTTATGCTGTATGGGCAAGAGGCTACTACCCCATTGCTCTTGGGCCCCCCTGCTTACCTCTGATAAGGCCATGAATCCTGACAATCACATCAAGGATCTAGTCAACTGAATAATTGATATACAGGCCACTGCCTACACTTCTGCATATAATACTAAGATGCTTGAGCTCTCTCCCAATAATGCTGGACGCTCCCCCCTTCCTGAGTTCAATGTTGGTGACCATGAACTTTACTACCAACACAGAGTAGGTGGTTGCGCACATAAGTTGGACTCTCTGTGGATTGGCCCTTTAGAAGTGACTTTTAAACAAGGGTCAAAATACACTGTAAAGCTCCTCACCAGTGGCCGTCCTTTTGCTCAAGTGCACGCAAAGTTCCTTTGTAAATACCATCCCCCTAAGGCCAATCTAGGGGAGGGCAATGTCGTGAATACTGCTATTCACCATGTATCCATTTTGCCTTTGGTGGGCCATTTTGAAGACAAATCTCTTGCTTTTGCTTTTGCCTCTCAAAATGAGTTGATGACTGAATCAGGAAGTACAATTGTTTGGTTTCTTAACTCTGCGCATCTCACTTGCCCCACTAATGCTGGTGGCAAGTGATCCTACCGTCCTGGTAGTGTTTTGTGGTATTCCTAACCACTATATATTCTATTTCACATTCACCAATAAAAATTAAGTTCTATTCACATTTTTGTCTTTGTGTCTTCTGTACTTCTGCGCCTCTCTCTAGCCACAACTAGTAGAGATTATTCTTCCAGGGCACAAGGTAAACACATAGCCTTCCCTGTCATCTAACTGAGACTTAGTACAAATCCAATCCTAAGGTTAGGATTTCCCGTTGTGTGTCTGTGCCGCGCCTCAGAACACAACAGCTACTCGTACAGCCACATCCTTGGTGGATTACTCAACTCCTGGGATGGCTCAAATTCCAAGCACCAGGTTTTCTTGAGCCACCAGATGGAAGGTAGCTCCACCGCCCTTGAGGCCATCCAGGAACGCGGGCAGCAGGCCTCTGTGTACCCAGCTGGTCATGCTGACATCCATCTGGATGATGTCATGTTCTTTAGTATTGGAGGTACACTCTGGGAGCGCCACCCTCAGGATTTCAACAACCTCTATCTTGGGGTCCTTGACCACAATTCTCTCTTTGGTCACCAAATGGTGGCTGAATTGTTTGCCCAAATTGTCTTCCACGTGAACATGGGCAACCAATCACGTAAGGATTAGCACCTCCCACCCCATGCCACAGCCACCTACCAGCCCATCCAGCCAATGACAGATGAGGAATATTGAAGCGTTATATGGTGGCTATCACATGCAATCCTTCTACCCCTACCCCCGCCACCCCCCACCTTCCAGCCCCACCCACCCAATCCCAGACCCCCCAGGCCAGCACTGCCTCTATGTCTTCCTTCCCCCACTATTCTGCCTACTAGGCATCACTCTTCCCCACCCCAACAAATCCCCTGTTGCCAAACATTTTCTATTTATATTATCTTTATTTTGAATTTCAATTGTTCATGTTCTCTTTGTTTATAGTTGACTTTATTCTTTATGTTCAGCTTATTTCTATAAAATCATATATTTACTATGTTGTGTGTCACAGCCCATATCAGAGTCTGGTTGGGCTCCCACAGGGGAGGCAGGCCAGGCCTGAAAGGCCATGTACACAATAGGCGCAATCCGTACCAGGTAGTTGAGGGCTGTTGCAGATCCTGAATGGATTAGATGTAAAATTGTCCATCTAGGGATTAATTGATGGAACAATCACACAGTTGCGCTATTGCATCCTAATTCTAATAGTGATAAATATGTTTAAAACGCGCTTTAAACGGGTGTTTGATTTGCCTTTTGATTGTGCACATAGCACATGCTTCACTTCCAGGATTATAAATAGAGCAACTAAGTTATTTATATCTACCTCCTTAAGGGAAGCCGCAAGGAAGCGGTTGTTCTCTTGCATGGGCTTTTAGCTGTGCCACTCCACTCTCCTCCATTTGGGAAGTCCTTCTTTCTGTGCCTCCCTGCCTCTGGCAGCAATTCCCCTGCCTTACACTATATAAGTGTGATGCTATCTCAATAAATACCAGTTTTGTCTATACACCTTATTATTTTTCTGTCCTTTATAGGCTGTCACTATACCATCAACAGGTATAGTATTAAGAATTAGGTCACTGACTAACTATTTGTAGAAACTAGCAACCCTTTTCTGCAACTTTTACGGCAAGGGCAGTGGCCAGGGGGTGCCAACTCCCAGTATGGGGCACGACTTGATTGGCCAGCCCCAATACAATGATGTAAACAAAACCTAGCTTGCTGAAGTCCTGAGTGGGCGGCGCATTTGGGAGAGGAGGTGAAGTTGGCATCTCCTTCATGGTTGGCAGCAGATCATAATGGTATGGATGGAAATACTCCAGATCAAGGGCACAGGGTGGTTCAACAAGGGAAGCAGGAGTATAACCAGGTGGATGTGGATAGGCTAGTTTGTATATTGTGGTGGATTCACAAATAGATGCAAAGAAAAATATTAAATTTGAGCAAAAATAGACAATTCCTGCAATAAGATAATAATTTCTAGGCATAAACTTGCTTTATTAAGATGTCAACAGTGAGGAGGGTTTCTCCCCCTCACTACATATACTTACTGATGATTTTATGGCCTTTTGTGCCACCAGAGAACTGATGGCGTCATTTGGAGGTGGATTTGCAATTTTACCTGGAATTTGCGCGCTTAACCAAGAGGGTGAGCTCTCATTGGCTGCTATAACATGAACCTTTTGAATTTTGCAGCATGGCAAGTTGCTACAGTTATTTTTAGCTCCCACAATGGATCAATTGCCTGATCACGCAATTGAACAGTTGCATTCCCAATGTACCATTTCCCGATAGGTAGATGGCCCAGATTTGTTAAAAGTCTCAATGCCAGGGATTTGAGGATTGTGTGTCTCTCAAATCCCGGGCCATTTGTTAGTTGAAAGGGGGTATTTTGCCCTGGGAAGTGCTTTGTGGGGGTTTCCATGCTGCATGTTTAATCACCTCTAGAGAGGCCAGCTGACTGTCCAGGGCACTCTGGGCCCTGACATTGTGTATCTAGATCAAGAACACAGTTATTTTTAGCACTTTTCACAGCCCCTTGTGAAAATATTAGCAACAATTTGATGATCAGCTAAATTTGAATTAGAAAATTATAGGTTAATTGTATTTAGATAAAGTTGTTACTGATTCAAATTCAAAACCTTAATGATAAACTTTAAGCCAATCAGGAGCCAAGTGATAAAGTGATTGTTGTGACATAAAGGGTCATTAATAATTCTTTGGTGCATGTGCACTAGTTAATATGATTGGCTGGATCTTTTGCCATTGTGCGCCATTGTTGCTGTGGCAAGTTGTTGGTGGACTAGTGCTAACCCAGCAGCTGATTGGACACTAGCCCACCAACAACTTGCCACAGCAACAATGACGCACAATGTCAAAAGATCCAGCCAATCATATTAAATAGCGCACATGCACCAAAGAATTATTGAATGATCCTTTATGTCACAACAATCACTTTATCACTCAGCTCCTGATTGGCTTAAAGTTTATCATTAAAGTTTTGAATTTGGATCAGTAACAACTTCATCTAAAAACAGTTAACCTACAGTAGTTTTAAAAGCTATGGCAACAAGCAAAAACAATTCAGATTTAAACAAAACTGAAAAGAATCAAAATCTATTGTAAATCAATATAAATCTGTTTATCTTTAATTTTGTTTAAATCAGAGTTCATTTTGTTTAAATCTGAATTTTTTTGCTTAGTGCCATAGCTTTTAAAACTACTGTATAATTTTCTTTTTCAAATTTAGCTGATCACCAAATTGTTGTTAATATTTTCACAAGGGGCTGTGCAAAGCACCAAAAATAATATGGCAATTAAGGAAATAATGCCAACACAAAGCAAACAACACATATTGAGATGAGCGTAAAACATATACACAATGGGGAAAACAATGGGATATTGGAGTAATGAAAAAACAAACAGGGATAAACAAAGAGGCAATAGTATCAGAATAATACAGGTTTTATTTGGATGAAAGCTATAAAAACATATGGAAATCTTAGTAAAAAATCAATGAGAGAATTGGAGAAGCTTTTGAAGGATCTTGACTCTGCAGTTGCAGAGATCAAAGAAATTGACCACAAGGTCAAAGAAAAAGTCAAGGCCGCTGTCCTCAAAGGCAAGAAACTTGACAGAGTGACATCCAAGGCATTAATGAACAAAATGTCTGACGCATCAGAGAAGACCATTGAGCGCCTGCTCAACATTCAAAAAACGGTGGTCAAGGGCTTGCAATTCAAGTCCTTTGCCCTCTCTGTGCCGTCTGTCTGGACAGATGACCCTGAAATGTATGCCCACCTAAAACCTACCAAGCAGGCAAGGACAGAGGATAAAGAATTGCCTGTGCAACTGCTTGCGCCAAGAATAGCAAAGCCTTCCAAAGCCGCAGGCAAGGAGGAAACCTGCAAAGGTACATAAAAAATTATAATTAATAAAAATTTCAAAATACTTAACTTTTTTTGGTAGAAAACATTGATGGTGAACTTTGCCAGGTCCTGGTTCCTTTTGTCCCCGCCGCATTTCATGCCAGCTACACCAAGAATGTGGCCAAACAGCTCTATCTGTCCCCCCTGTCTTGTGAGAGCTTAAAGACAGGGTCCATGGTACCTTTACAGTGACAAGGGACACACTAGCTGGGCTGACACACGCTGAGGGGGCATCCAAGTGGGCAGTTACTGCCTACAAGGATGCCCAACTGGTCCGCCTTGACCCGGTGGCCCTCAGTGGAGTTTACTGTGTAAACTCATTGAGCTTGTTTGGGACATCCTGGAGACGCTCCCATTCAAGAATGTACCAGAGATGGGCCAGGCCTCATGCGGCTGCTTGCTTCTGCTTTCTGGTAGAGCATACCATCTCTTACCTCTTGGACAACTTTGGGCATGTGGTAGGAAAACTGGCTGTTGCAGATGCAACAGCCGTGAAGAAGACCAAAATCTTCCTTGCTGACTTTGGGCTGGCCTGGAGTGCCAACAAGATGGGGATCCCGCAAGCAATGGAGCTGACCTTTTGCAAAGACAAATCATGAAAAGTAGATCAGCACAATATATAACAAACTTTGCGAGTTTACTGAAGCCTTTGCTGGGCAAAGGCTTCACCTTGTTGTTTGCCTGGGGTTCCTCTTCTACTTTGGGATCAACACGTCTGTAGAGGACCCCGTCCAGGTCCTTCTTGGGATTGACAAGGCCAGGCTCTCCCTGGATGGGAAGAAGGTCCCCCCTGGATATGACTCAGTGAACCATGTAATCCAAGAGGCCCTGGTCCTGGCTGGCATCTACTAGTTGCAGCCCTGCCAGAAAAGCTGCTCCTGAATTCTCACCTAACATATTACTCCCTTTTACCAGCCACTGTGAATATTTTAATCAGGGTGTATCAACCGTCCACAGGGTGGCAGTGGAGGTTGTGTGCCACCTCCATTGCAGGGCGGGTACATACCACCAAACCCATTATAGATGCTCTTAATTTTTTCTCTATATCAATAAACATCTTTATACTCTAGATTATTTTTATTATAAATAATTTTTATAAGACTTATTTTAGCAAAAAAAATTTGCAAAATATATCCCAGAGAAGGTCTTAATAAAAACATAATAATATATGTTAATAAAATATACTTCTAATTTGTACACTTTTACTTTTAACTTTTTTAATTCTGATTTTTATATTTATTTGACAAAAGTGATATAAATATATTTGCGTAATCCAGTATTGAGTGTTTGGGATAACCTCAGATGGCATAATAAAAAATATAATATAAAATAAATACATTACAAGGTACAATACGCCATTTTGAAAACGGCATCTTAAAAAACGCCATCTCAAAATACGGCATCTCAAATTTTTGCTATCTCAATTTACTAGTAAAAACGCCATTTTGATTTACGGCATTTTGACTAAGAAAAAACAATTCTAAAATTTTAGATTTTTGAACCCCCCAAAAAACCCTAAAAAATTCTCAAAAAATAAAATTCAAAAAACATTTTTAAGCTTAAAAAAGCCTCAAAATTCCCAATCTGCAATAAAAAAATGGGGTCAATTAGTAGCAACAAGGTTGCGTAAAGTCCAAAAGTTAAAATATCCCAAAAATAACTATTTTCATTGATTTTAACTACAAACTATACTTTAAAATAAGCATAGAATTGTACCAAATACTAAATAAAACTAAAATAATGATAAAAGTAAATGGAAAAAGAGAGAAGATAGAGTGGTGTTTATTGAGGAAGGATCATACATTGGTTGAAAGAGCAATAGAGATGGCTTGGAGATGTTCAAGCTTGCTATCCTTGGGATAGTAGGCAAGGACCACCTTGCTAATCTTTGTATACTTTTTCACCGCTTTGGTTTGCTTGGGGGGATCATCCTTGGTCTTCATGCCTGTTTTAAAGAGGCGGGCAGAGATGGCCTGCTGAGTCTTGAGATGGACCATGATTTTGTTGAACTTGGGCTTCTGAACCTGGACCCTTGTGGCAAATTAACTATGCCACCCTTCAAGAGAAGAGGTGGTCTTGATTAGGCCATCCTTTACCTGCTTAAAGCAGTTCCACTGGATTGAGTCACCGCCTTTTCTGATGCGGTGTGCTCCTTGAAAGACTCCAACCCATTGAGTTTCAAAAATACTCTATGAATGGAGCAAAGGCTGCCTGGTTGGCAATAATGTAGGGATGGCGGAGGAGAGCGTTGTAGAAGGCATTGGTTTCCTCCTTCTGCACAAGGGCAAGGGCAGCAAAGCAGTTGAACACATCATTTGCTTCCTTTGTGCCTTCAGTGTAGACCAGCTCATTAAGTGCAGAGCACTTTTGAAGGCAGCAACAGAGTGTTTGACAAAAGTGAAAGTAGCATCCCTGAGGGGAGCTCTTGAAGACTCTAATAAAAGTATTGGCCTGAGCCTGCTCAAAATCCACTACCAGGTATTCATGGTATGGAAGGCTTTTGGGCTTTTTCTTGATGGGGGTGGCTTCCTCTGACTGGGCCTTTTTCTTGCACCCTCTAGTCTCCTTTGGCTCCTCTTCAATGGTGGAGAGGATCTCATCAAGCTTGACCTTTAATATTGTTAGATCCCGGACATAGGTTTCTTGCTTCTTGTTAGGAAGGAAAAAGAAGACAAGGGGAAGAACCAGATTTCCAACCTGCCCATGGATATTCCAAAGCTGGCTGAAGAGCTTTGGGCAGGTGGAAAAGGTACCATCTGCAAGCCAGGTCTTGCATTTTAAAAGGTTACAAAGATCCTGGGAGGTAGCAAAGCAGATGATCCGCTCTGGGGCATGTTGCCCATCATTGTGAAGGAGAAATCTCTCTTTGTGCTGCAAAAGCTTTTGCTCTTCAGTTAAAATCAACTGGTCAATTGATGAAGCATTGACACCTTCAGTGCTAAGAGCATATCTCTGGTCAGTGAGATATCTCTGAAGTTTTGAGGCGCCACCAACAGTTGCAAGTTGGGTATCATTTAGATTAATAAGTGCATCATTTACAACCTCAGTTGAAGTTTGGTCTTTGGTGGTTGGTATGACCTAGCAAAGAAACCAGCGGATCAGTTGATACAGTGGATCAAAGGGCTTGGCACAGTCATGCCCAATAGTCAGGGCTTTAAAACAAGTGAACCCATAGGTGGTAAGTCTAGCTGGACAGCCAACATTATCACATTTGAAGTGATGCTGACGGATGGGTTTCTTCTCGTTGTTGCAGCTGAAGCTGTAGCCCTTGTGGACAAAGCCAGCACCCCCTTTCTTGGTCATAATTGTATAGCTGATAGGGTAAGTTGGGGGCATAGCAAAGGAACCATTTCTGTTGCATACATTATGGATGGTATTAAGATCCCAGAGCTCAATTTGCTCATCTGCAGGAGCACCAGGCTCCTGCTCCTGCTCCTGCTCTTCTTCATCCTCAGGCTCTGAAGTGGGGTCAGAGTGGCGGTTAAAGTTGAATAACTTCTCTTGAGGGTCTGACGGGGAGTAAACAAAAGAAGAATGGGGAGGGGTTGGGCTTGTTTCCTCAGGCTCTGGTGAGGGCGTAGGGGTCTTGGGGGGGGAGCTTTACCCTTAGCAGGCTGCTTTTTAGGGGTATTTTTGGCCTTTTTGGCCTTTGGAGGAGTGGTCTTGAACTTTGAGGCCTTGGACGCAGCTTTGGTGGTAGGCTTGGGAGGCATCTAAAAGTGAATTAGTATCAAAATATGAGCAATTTGGGGGTTGTTTTTAAAGAGAAAAACAAGAATGTGTTTAATATAAAAGTATCAATTCTTTTACATAGAATTGTAGAGGAGATCAAATAATATATACTATCAAAATTTCAATGTTTTTTTTTTTGAAAAAATAATTTTTTATTAGTAATGCAAGTAGGCAAAACTTTGAGTTTTGACTGAAAACTTGCTCTTGAGATGGTGTTTTTGAAGTGACGTAATCAGGATGCCGTAGCTCAAAAACATAGTGTTTTTGACTATTTTTTATATTAAATTAAGAAATCTACGGTGGAGCTACCTCAACCAGGCCAAAGAGTAAAACTTGAATTTCTCAAAAACTAGCTTATACAACTGGGGTTAAAAAGTATCCAGTTGTTTAGAGGAGGCCAAAAAATATATATTTGCAAATTTTCATATGTTTTCTTACATTTTTTGCTTAAGTGGTTTTAGACGTGAAACTATACTTTTGAAAAGTGGAAAGCAAGAATTGCGGTCAGGGAATTGATATAGCGTAGCCTGGCGTCATATGTAATTTCCCCTTATTTTCCCCTATTCATTGTGCGCCTTGAATCAATTGGGTGATGTGAAGCTTGGTGGAATTTGAAGTGACATAAATCAAAATGGAGTAATCACCCTCTTCCATATTAAAATCACTATTAAAATATTTTATTGATGAAACCCTTATCAGTGTATCCATTTATAATAAAGTTATAAATTACATATAACAAAACTGGTTTTTTTACCCAGCAATGACAATCACTAGAAGGACTATCATAGTGGCTTCTTTTTAGGTTGTTCCTTTTATAAGTGTCTTAGATTAATACTATAGGAACATCTTCTGGCACTATACCACAGGCTTTATTTTAGTTTGGGTATAAAATTATTTTAGTTTAGGATAGATGGCGTAATTTGAAATGACGTAAAGTCAAGATGGCGTAAACACACCCCACACAAGTGATTTCATATGTAAATAAAGTTAGCAAAATAAGATTTAATTAATCTGACTTGAAGTGACGGAATTGAGATGGCGTAAATTTGAGATGCCGTATTATAAAAGTATATGTAAATAAAGTTAGCAAAATAAGATTTAATTAATCTGACTTGAAGTGACGGAATTGAGATGGCGTAAATTTGAGATGCCGTATTATAAAAGTATATGTAAATTTTAACTATTTTATTGTTTTATTTTATTTTTTTGTGATTCAAAATCACTAACGCAAAAAACGCCATCTCAAATTAAATTTGAGATGGCGTTTTTTGAGATGTCATTTTTGAAATGGCGTGTCCTACCCATTACAAACCTTCATTGATTTTCCAGCCAAATGTGATTGTGGGCGTAGAAACATCTAAATATAAAATGATAATTAATAAATCTTGAATAGTAAATTAGAGAATGAAAAAAGTTGGACACACTAAGCCTTTAATTGATTGGCTGTTTGGCAAGGCATGCAGGGATGAACAAATCAGCGTGGCCATAGAATTTGGCCACAGTCTCAGCTGAGAGGGTAAAAATCCTGGCCTGAAGCAAATCAAACAGGTCCTTGGTCCCAGTTGGGGTCCCTTGCTTGACAACTTGCTTGAGCCACCCAAAAACTTACTCAATGGAATTTAGGAAGGGCAAATAAGCAGGGAGGAAGAGAAGATGCAAATTTGACATGGCTAATTGCTGGGGGCCCACTGCAATACTAGTGTCAATTGATGGAAATTCTTCAAGAATGTCAGCCACTTTGTGGAGACCAACATTGTACAACACAATGACATTGGTGAAGCCAGGTTTTGTGCGCCTCAGGTGCTCCTGGACCAGTTGGAGAAATGCTAGAAAGGTACGGCTGTTGGAGGAGCCTAGTATCATTTGATAGAGCTTGACCCCCTTTGGACCAAGGAGAGCCACCATTGAATAGGCTGTGGCACAGACTGCAGCACACCAAGCCATCCCATCATTTGAGCCTTTTAGCACATACTCATTTTGCATTGACAAGGCAAATACTGATTTGTCAATGTAGTAGAATTTGACCGTCCCCTTGGCTTTGAGAGCAGTGTACACCTCTGCGTATTTTTTCCAGATGTCAATGTTGGCTGGGCTATTCCAATTGTAGGGGGATACCCCAAGCCTTTTCCAGGAAAATCACATTCCCTTGAGCAGATGGTAGTAAAAGGAAATTGAGGCCTCAACCCCAAAAGTAGATTTGACCATGGCCTGTATATTTTCCAGTTCAAGATGGCAGTCCCAGGTTATCCACTGGCAGATCACCCATTTGTGCTCCTTGGTGAGCATGATAGAAATGTGCAAGGGTTTCTCCGCAGCAAGGACTTGGCCAGTATTGATGAACTTGTGGAAGGTCTTGCTGGCGTACTTGGGATCCACTCCAACAATGGCTGCAGCCGCCTTGTAGTCACCAGATTCACACATTAGCTTAATCAGGATGATGCATGTGATGTCAGGGATGCGCTTCTGGGCAGGCTTTTTAGCAGTGGGGATTGACTTGTTGGCATTGGGCACAACACAGGGCATGGGTACCTTGTTGTAGAAGGCTGCAAACTTTTTTAGCACTAACTGTCCCTCATCAGTTCTGAAGAACTCAGGCTCCTTGTCCTCTTCCTAATCACCATCACTGACATAGGGCTTGTAGCTAGTATCAAGTACAGACTTCACCTTCTCCAGCATGGCTGATGGGACCAACTCTTGCTGGTACACAACGTTGAACACGTATGAAGTAAGTTCTACCTCCTTGTTTCTAACTTTCTTGGTGAAGGTAACCTTGGCGGGCTTCTGGGTCAGCTTGAGGACCCAGTGGTTTATGCTCTGCACCCTAGCAGCTTGTGATCATTGAACTGGCTGTGTCAGTGCAGCGTCACTATTGAACCTTCATCTTCTGTCTCCTTCTAAGTAGACATTTGTGTTGCACTAACTCTGTTCTTTGACCCGCAGGGGCAACCGCAACCGCAGCGCCCAACGGGTGCAATGGTACTCTGTTGCTGTGCTCCTTCCATTTTAAAATTTAATAAAATACTAAATAAATTCAATTAAGTTACTCCCTGATTTTAATTTTTGCTTTTATCTGAATATGGATATTCAATTAATATTTTTTCCCACCCAATATCCCAATTGCAGATTTTTTATTTCTTAATTAGTTGTTTCTGGTTTTAAAACGCCCATTTTAAAATACCCAAAATAATTTCCACCCATTTCCCCAGATTTTACGCCAAATTAAGCACCCAATAAAATATTTTTAAATTTTATGTTTCAGATCTTGTGTCTTATTTTAGATACCTTTGTATCATTCTTGATTACAATCCATTGCACACACTGAGTGAGTGATTTTATTTACATAGTGAGTTGCTATTGTGTTTTGTTTTTGTATTAAGTTTTGACACACTGCGCTTGGGCGTATTTTGTCACCAATTGACATAATAAACATATGGGTCATTATTTTAGGGATTATGTCATTTTCTAATACACATGCTGTCCAAGTCACAGTATAACACAGTTCAATTTGAAAAAATCAAATTACAAATATTTATATTTAAAACAGTAATAACTCAACAGAAAGTTAATATTTTTTCACATTGTAAACTTTCAAAATGAAGCTAAGAATCTTATCTTTCTATTGGTGTTAAATAATTAATATATATATAATATATTGAAATTTAAAGCAAAAGCAATTTAAAAGAGCATATGTAGATTTTATTATATTATTTTGATAATGAAATAAAATAGATTGCTTTAAGCTTAAAAAAGTTAATTTTTCATTATTGTAGATTCAGAACCTGAACATAAAATGTGGGATTGTCAAATTCTTGATCCAAATTTTGAATCACTTTTCTGGGATAGCCTTTTTTAATTAAATTGAATTCTTTGTATTTTTATTTGGAGTTTTAAAAATGCGGGAACTTGTAGACACTTTGCAAATTTCAAGTCAAACTGCACATTTCCAATGGACAAAATGAATTAACTCAAATCAGATTTGAAGCGTTCAAATCAATCAACTATTTTCATTAAGTTTACTATGTTTTTTGAAATTGCGGGATTGTCAAATCCATGAACCAAATTTCAAATCACTTTTGAATGCCACTAGTAAACTCAAATAATAATTTCAGGAACTGGAATCCAAATTTAATGTAAAGTAAGAACACTAGGAAACACCAACCCAAATCAAGAAGCTCCACTCTGATAAAATCAAATGAAAAATCCAATCTCAACAACCATGTTTATACATGAAATTAAGTGAAATATAAAATTGTCTAAACTGGAAATGATGTAATATTCTGCACTCTAAATCACTAATATAGCAACCATAAAACCATATAATGATATATGAGCTACCCTCCTGATGAGGTAGAAATTTTTTAAAAGTTTTTTGGCTTTTGGTTACGCCAGGGGCCATAAAACTTAGAAAAAATTTCTGCGTCATCAGAAGGGTAGCTCATATATCTTTATATGGTTTTATGGTTGCTATATTTGTGATTTAAAGTGAATAATATTGTATACTTTCTGGATTTGAATGATTTTAAAGTTTAATCACTTTTTTTGTCTAATTATGGTTATTGAGATTGAATTTTTAGTTTGATTTTAGTTGTGGTGGAGCTTCTTTTTTTGGGTTGGTGTTTCCTAGTGTGCTTAGTGTACATTAAATTTGGATTCCAGTTCCTGCAATTAATATCTGAGTTTACTAGTGGTATTTAAAAGTGATTTGAAATTTGGTTCATGGATTTGACAATCCCGCAATTTCAAAAAACATAGTAAACTTAATGAAAATGGCTGATGGATTTGAACGCTTCAAATCTGATTCCAGTTAATTCATTTTGTTCATTGGAAATGTGCAGTTTGACTTGAAATTTGAAAAGTGTCTACAAGTTCCCGCATTTTTAAAACTCCAAATAAAAATACAAAGAATTCAATTTAATTAAAAAAAGGCTATCCCGCAAAAGTGATTCAAAATTTGGACCAAGGATTTGACAATCCCACATTTTTACGTTCAGGTTCTGAATCTACAGTACCTTTACTTCTGTCATAAAGCCATTTTTTCTCACTAGGAGCATCAACAAAAAGAGAAAGAATTGCTATGCTAAATAAAGCATTCCTCTTTGTTTCTGGAGGCAATCTTAATTCCTCCATCAATCACTTCCTCACTCAAACTGAGTTTGGAAAAACAGAGTTTATTCCTTTAATTTAAAATCAGAAACTAAATGGGATAATTGACAACTTAAAGGATCTTTTGAAATCTTCTCCTCAAAAGCATCTCCCAGCCTTGAGATCTCTGGCTACTTCCAGTTACTCTTTAAAAGAGCTTACTGATATGGGATTTAATATAACCAAATGTGAGTTTGAATACTCAAGAAAAATAAATAAAAATAAAAATGTAAGCTTAAACAAAAAAGCCAAAAAGATAATAACCATTCATTAAAAAAATAATCAAAAAAATAATTAAAAAACTACTGGAAAATTCTTTTGAAACAAGCCAGTTTACAAAAAAAGCACCAGAAAAAATTTATAAAGCCATTGAAAAAGAAATGAATGAATATAAACTGAAATAAAATATTCTCTATTAAAAACAAAAAAGAAATACAGTAGTTTTAAAATCTACGGCAACAAAGAAAATGAATTCAGATTTAAGTGAAATTGAAATGAACCCAAATCTATTGTAAATCAATATAAATTCCTTTTCTAATTTTGTTTAAATCTGAGTTCATTTTGTTTAAATATGGATTGTTTTAACTTGTTGCCATAGCCTTTAAAACTACTGCATATGAAAATAAATAATGAAATTTCAATATCACTTTCAAATTATTATAAATTAATACCAAAAAATATTATAAAGAGTAAAAAACAAACTGACATATGTAATATTTGTAACTTAAAATCATCCTTAGAAAAAAGAAAAGAAGAATTTGAAAGTAAAAACTTATCATTGCCAGAATCTATAAACAGTGACTTAAAAGCTATTAATCAGCACCAAGTCTTTTATGCTCATTAAAATAGGGAATATAAGAAAGATATCAATGAATTAGATAATGAATCAGTATTATAGTTATAGGTTTTAAGGAAAATTTAAAAGTTGGTGGTGGTCCAGTTGAGACCAATAACTGTTTTTATATCAAAATACCTATTTCTTTATTAGGGTTTGCATTGGTTTTTAAAGAAAACAATAAAGTTAAATATGAATACCATGATTTTTTATCTCAAATACTGCCTCATGATTCTTTTTTTCAGGTGAATATCTAATAAGTCTTATTAAATCAGATAAGTTTAAAAAATAAATAACATCAAAGTATGGACTGATAATGGATACCATTTTAGATCTTATGAATTCTTATATTATCTATTTAAAGAGACACCACAATACATTAAAGGGTCTATTAAATACAATAGATTTGTAGAATGTCATGGAAAAGGCATTGTTGATGGTCACTTTGGTGTAATATCAAAAACATTAAAAAAAGAAAATCAGCTTCATATTAAAAATACTTTTGAGCACAAAGAAAAAAGAAAAATATATATAAATCAGCGCTATCAGGCTCAAATATTTCTCAGAAGTCATTCTTTTATATTTATGAGAGAAAAGTTAGGCCTATAAGGAGAGAGCTTGAAGTTAAAAATCTGTGGATTAATCTTTCATTTTTGATGAAAGATGGGAAGTTATATAATCTACCTTTAACATTTGAAAGTTTCTCAGAATATTCTGAGATGACTTATCATTTGAAATTGCGTAATGATACCAGAGAAACAAAAATATCAGAAGATGCTAGTGGTGTATTAGGGCAAGTTCATGAAGTAGGGCGGCTTACTAGAGGGTGTATTTCAAATAGAGTTATTAGTCTTTCAAAAACAACAACTTTTTTTCTGAAACTAATTAAGAATACTTATGATGGGCCAAAGATAGGGTAATAGCATTTTTAGCTTTGGGGCTGCTATTACTCTCCCATGCAACCTATCATAAATATTTTTAGCTTGTAGTATGTAATATCACTTAAGGTATTTTCAGCAATATTATAAGGTGCAACTTTCAATTCTAAGATTGATATTTTTTAAAAAATTCATCTAAGCCCACAATCAATTAAAGATTTTATGTTGAAAGTATTTTAACCTTACTAAATAATTTGAATATGAATCATTTAATTAAGTTATAAAATAATCAGTCCAGCGCTTAGGCATAACAAGAAAAATAATGACCCATATGTACACCAAAAGTCAACTCACATCATTTTGTTTGTGAATTCATTTATTTCAGATTATATTTTGAATGGTTTTGCTTTGCGTGTGAGCACTTCTTTGCTGTGTTGTCCCATTTTGCCCATTAACGCCAAAAATCCCTGTTAACAGAGTGTGTATTTTAACCTGATAGTTGTATTTTGTTTAAATCTGAAACCATTTTGTTTAAATCTGAGGTATTTTTGGTTGTTGCCATAGTTTCTAAAACTACTGTAATCAACTTACTCACCTGCCTTCCTTTTATTAAGTATTTGGCAACCACTGGAGTGCAGGGCGCCACCCCTCTATCAATCACATCCAGGGTTGTCCACCACGTACAGAAGAGTATGTGGATCCAGTTAGACACTTTAGCCAAAAATTTGATTTTGAGGTATAATTCCCTGGAATAATTACATTCCATTTGCAAGTTGCATATCCCTAATAAAATTTTATTCCCTTGCAATTTAACTTTTTTTAAATATTTAAATTTTAATAATGATTTTTTAATATTTAAATTTTAATATTTAAAATTTAATAGTTCAATTATAATAGTAATATATCTAAATATATTATAAGACATTAGTTATAGTTGCAAACACATCAAATAATAAAAAATAATAGAATTTTTTTTTAGTTGCTGGCTCGTTGAGACCAGGTTCCTTTATTACATAGTTAAACATTGAGAACTGAATTTATCTGCAACAGATGGCCTGCTCCACTTATGTTATAAACAAGTGATTGTTTAGAACTCAAATTACCTTTCCCTTGTAATATGATTTGATAAATATATTTGATATGCTTGACCTGCGTCCTAAGTACTAATTAGTAAGCAATACATGAAAATCATTGGTTTTTGTGTTGTGTGGCTAATGTGGCACTGGAATATTAAGGATCAGATGATGACTTGAGAGGTCCAATTTGTGGCTTAAAAAAAGCCAAAGTACCAACAAGGATTCACAATTGTTTAAATAAAATTAATCTATTTCTATCTTTTTTTAATTTTTTATTTGTTAACTCTACAGTCAATACACTATTTGGTGGATTATAATAAAAATACATATCTCTATATCTAGTATAATTAATTTTACTTACCTTTTGTATGTATTCTTATATGTCTATAATATAATCAAATATCACAAAATTATGTATAAATAATAATTTTTGAGCCCTAATAAGAACAAAATAAAAATAAAAGCAAATAAAACCAGGATCACCCATTTATCTGATTGGGTTGGAGGCAAGGGATTTGGGGAGGAAGGATTTTGAGTGCTTGTAAAAAGCTGCCACCACATTGGGTGGCATTGCAAATTGGCTGTTCTCAAGAATGTTGAAGAGATCCTTGGTGTCCTGGGGGAGGCCTTTTTCACCTTATTTTTGATCCACCCAAAGACCTCCTCAATTGGGTTAAGAAATGAAGAATATGGGGGGAGGAAGAGGAGTCTCATTGGACAGTCAGCCATGCAGTGGCTGGCTGAATGGCTATTTTTATTGATGGGCAGGAACTTGGACACAACCTGATTCACTTTGTGGAGCCTGATATTATCCAACACAACAATGTTAGTTGTGCCCCAGTAATTATCCTGAAGGTACTCCTTGACGGCTCAGAGAAAATTGAGAAAAGTCCTGCTATTGTGGGAACCCTTGATCATTTGGTATTGGTCCAACTTGCAAGGACCAAGAAGTGCATCCATGGAATAAGTCTGGGAACAGACAGCTGCACAATTGGACTAGGCCGTCCTTGGACCCCTTCTTGACCCACCCATGCCTAGATCTGAGTATAGAGGAAAACAACAATTTATTGATGTAAAAGAACTGTACGTTGCCAGTCTTCTTAAAGGCCAGATAAGTATTGGCATAAATGTGTTGATCTTCAATTTTTTTCTTGCTGTTCCTATTGTATGGAGAAACTCCAAGGACCTTCCAAGAGAATCCCAATTTACCATTGCTTTGTATACAAGGGTTTTGGAGACAGAAAGCCCAAACTCAGTGGCAAGCAGTGATTGGACAGCAAGTGAGTCTAGATGGCAATCCTTTGTAACCCACTGCTTGATTGCATTGATATAAACGGGCTGAAGGAGTTTGGGCTGCTGCTTAGCCTTGGTGGATCTGGCAATTTGCCCGGTGTCACCATATTTTTTGTTGATGTTGTCAATATATCTGGCCATAACACCAAACTGGGACGTAATATCCCAAACTGCCATTCCCCTGTTCAGGCAGTTGAGGAGAGCTTCACACTCACTATCTGTCAACTGACGCTGGCCCTTGACAAGTACTGTGGCATCCTGGCTGGCAGGCTCAACAGGGGATGAGAACTTTTGTGTAGAAGGTGGGATCACACTTGGTTGTGCTGGCACCATCAATAGTGGCATATGATACAGGAACAGATGACTCTTTGGTGGTGGCCAATAGCTCATAGGTGGTGTCAAAGATGCGGGGG
Source organism: Entomophthora muscae (assembly GCA_014839935.2). Lineage (NCBI taxonomy): Eukaryota > Fungi > Entomophthoromycota > Entomophthoromycetes > Entomophthorales > Entomophthoraceae > Entomophthora > Entomophthora muscae. Next base: position 29,806 of record QTSX02006562.1, on the reverse strand, counting down.
CAGTAAGTAGCAACTCTTGGATAAAGAGTGCGGGGCCGGGTGACAACTGGGTACAAAAGGGGAGGTGTAAGTAACCTCATCGTTCCTGGTGACCCTGGTGTAGGAAACTTTGGTTACAGGCCTTGAGAGCGGCTTCTGTCTTGGACTCAGGCTGGTTAATTGGCCTGGGATGCAGGAAGTGATTGACTGGCAATGACACCTTGGGAGGCCTGTGTGTTGGCATGACTCCCCTTGAGTTGGGTTCAGGGTCTATTCTTGGACCCTCTGGGACGCCCTTGTGGACAGGCTGCCCCGCAGGCTGGTGCAGGAGCTGGTTGGGAATGCAATTGATGGTCCATAAAAATAAAATAAAGATATATTTTAGATTAAATATGTATTTATTTGGATTTATTGGTTTAGTTGTGGGTAGTTGTTTTCTATTGATTCAGCCTTGAATAGTAGCAAAGTTTCTATATCTGTGATTGAAAGCTTATAATATTGTATCCTTTCTGGGGTTTGGGTAATTTTAAAGTTTAACCACGTTTTATGTCTAAAAATGGTTGTTAAGATTGAATTTTTAGTTTGATTTTAGTTGTGATGGAGCTTCTTGATTTGGGTTGATGTTTCTTAGTGTGCTTACTGTATATTGAATTTAGATTTCAGTTCCCGCAATTAATATCTGAGTTTACTAGTGTCATTCAAAAGTGATTTGAAATTTGGTTCTTGGATTTGACAATCCCGCAATTTCAAAAAACATAGTAAACTTAATGAAAATGGCTGATGGATTTGAATGCTTCAAATCTGATCTCAGTTAATTCATTTTTTCCATTGGAAATATGCAGTTTGACTTGAACTTTGCAAAGTTTCTATGAGTTCCTGCATTTTAAAAAGTCAAATTCAAATACAAAGAATTTAATTTAATTAAAAAAGGCCATACTGTAAAAGTGATTCAAAATTTGGACCAAGGATCTGACAATCCCACATTTTTATAACAGGTTCTGAATTTACAGTAATACAATGTTGTGCATTTGATGTGGTAACATATGATTTTTTGCATGAAAGTTTTTCATTATCAATAATAAATTAAGACCATAAATGTAAAGTTATATTATAATATTGAAGGTCTGTGTTAAATCCTGATATTTAGATATTATGTACATACTGTAAATTCAGAGCCTGAACGTAAAAATGCGGGATTGTCAAATCCTTGGTCCAAATTTTGAATCACTTTTGCGGGATGGCTTTTTTTAATTAAATTGATTTTTTTGAGTATTTATTTGAATATTTGAAAATGCAGGAACTCATAGACACTTTGCAAAGTTCAAGTCAAACTGCATATTTCCAATGGAAAAATGAATTAACTGAGATCAGATTTGAAGCATTCAAATCCATCAGCCATTTTCATTAAGTTTACTATGTTTTTTGAAATTGCGGGATTGTCAAATCCATGAACCAAATTTCAAATCACTTTTGAATGCCACTAGTAAACTCAGATATTAATTGTGGGAACTGGAATCCAAATTTAATGTACACTAAGCACACTAGGAAACACCAACCCAAATAAAGAAGCTTCACTACACTAAAAATTCAATCTCAACAACCATTTTTAGACATAAAACATGGTTAAACTTTAAAATCATTCAAACCTGGAAAGTATACAATATTATTCACTTCAAATCACGGATATAGAAATTCTGTTACTATTCAAGGCTGAATCAAGAGAAAACAACTACCCACAACTAAACCAATAAATCCAAATAAATACATATTTAATCTAAAATATATCTTTATTTTATTTTTATGGACCATCAATTGCATTCCCAACCAGCTCCTGCACCAGCCTGCGGGGCAGCCTGTCCACGAGGGCGTCCCAGAGGGTCCAAGAATAGACCCTGAACCCAACTCAAGGGGAGTCATGCCAATACACAGGCCTCCCAAGGTATCATTTCCAGTCAAACAACTCCCGCATCCCAAGCCCAATCAACCAGCCTGAAACCCAGACAGAAGCCACTCTCAAGGCCTGCCACAAAAGTTTCCTACACCAGGGTCACAGGGAACACTGAGGCTACTTACACCTCCACTGTATACCCAGTTGTCACCCGGCCCCGCACTCTTGACCCAAGAGTTGCTACTTCCTGCCCCTGTGTCTTTGACACCTCCTATCAGCCATTGGCCACAACTGAGGAACCATCTGCACCTATTGTGTATTCAACCATTGATGGTGCCACTGCAAGCAAGTGTGATCCCATCTTCTACACAAAGGTCCCCATCCCCTGTGTTGAGCCTGGTAGCCAGGATGCTGTGGTACCTGCCAAGGGCCAGCATCGGTTGACAGATAGTGAGAATAAAGCTCCCTTCAACTGCTTGAACAGGGGAATGGCGGTTTAGGATATTGCGTCCTAATTTGGTGTCACAGCCAGATACATTTCTGACATCAATAAAAAATATGGTGAAACCAGGCAAATTGCCAAATCCACCAAGGCTAAGCAGCAGCCAAACTTCTTCAGCCTTAAAATATTGATGCAATCAAGCAGTGGGTAGCCAAGGATTACCACCTGGACACACTTGCTGTCCAATCAATGCTTGCCACAGAGTTCGGACTTTCTGTTTCCAAAACCCTTGTCTACAAAACAATGATTGATTTGGGCTTCTTGTGGAAGGTGCTTGGATTTTCTCCATACAATAGGAACAATGAAAAGACCATTGAGGATTGACACATTTATGCCAAGACATATCTGGCACTAAAGGAGACTGGCAACGTACAGTTCTTCTATATTAATAAATTGTTGTTTTCCTCCTCACTCAGGTCTAGGCATGGGTGAGTTGAGAAGGGGTCCAAGGACGGCATAGCCCATTGTGCAGCTGTCTTTTCCAAGACCTATTCCATTTAGCGCTTCTTGGTCCCCATGGGTGGACCAGTATCAGATGATCAAGTGTTCCCATAATAGCGGGACATTTCTTGATTTTCTCTGAACTGGCAAGGAGTATCTCTGGATCAATTACCGCAGTACAACTAACATTTTTGTGTTGGATAATGTCAGGCCCCTTAAAGTGGATCTGGTTGTGTCCAAGTTCCCCCCATTAACAAAAACAGCCATTCTGCCAGCCACCGCCTTGCAGACTGCCCAATGAGACTCCTATTCCTTTGGCCCTATTCTCCATTTATGAATCCAATCAAGGAGGTGTTTGGTTGGATCAAGAATAAGGTGAAACAAGGCCTCCCTCAGGATACAGGAGATCTCTTCAACATTCTTGAGATCAGCCAATTTGAAATGCCACCCAATGTGGTGGCGGCTTTCTATGAGCACTCAGAATCTTTCCTCCCTAAAGCCCTGGCCTCCAAGCTAATCAGATAAATGGGCGCTCCAGGAATTTTATTTAGTTTTAATTTTATTTAGTTTGTTTTTATTAGGACTCAAAAATTATTATTAATATATAATAATGTGACATTTGAATGTATTATAGACATATAAGAATACATAGAAAATGTGAGAGAGGGGGGCTAAACTAACTAAGTTTGGCTCCCATCCCGGTGTAACAAACCACCAGGATGCCATCCAGTGCAGAACTGGGATGGCCACTCAGAGGGGGGACCACAGGGAAAACACCGGGGACAACTGAGAGAAGCAGGCGTTCAAACCCATCAGTATCAGGCCAGTGAGCAACCAGGGAGTGCAGGTAGGAGCGGGAGAGGACACCTTGGAGGGCCTGGGGGGTACTGCATGCCTCTGGACCACGTTGGGGAGGGGAGGCATGGGAGGCACTACTTCTTCAGAAACGGGTGAAGTAAGGTCCAAAGTGTCCAAGTCCAAATCATCACACGTCAGGCACTTGACCACAGCCTCTCCAGAAAAGAGAAGACTGCTGGGGAGGTCCCAGAGACTGGCAGGGTCTCTACCTACCAGACGGGCCGACAAAGAGATTATCCCCCATAAATCAGGGGAGGTGGACCACAGAAGCAGCAAGAACAGAGCCAATAAAAATACCACAGATTTGAGAGCTGGGAGTATCATAGAAATGTTCCTCACAAAATTTGGAGTAGGACAGTATATTTTTCAGATAAAAATAAGGCAGAACAAGGGCTGATAGGGTATACTTATCAAAATAGACTCAAACTGTAGCAGAACGGGTCCAGAGGGCTTTACAATGATTGTGAGAGGTTTGGGAAGAACGGCAAGCAAGAGCGGGTTCAAAATCAATGATTTTAATAGAAAATTCAAAATAATAATAGGTATTATAAGGAAAATCAATTAAAAAATTTGAGTTTTTGAACTCTGTTTTGAAAGCAAGAACAGGAAAGGCAACTACTAGATGAACCAATACTAGTATAATGAACCAGAAGAGAAGCTGGGTTCAAAACCAGCTGGCAGAAGGTAAGCTTGGAACAGAAACTAACACCCTAATCTTTAGGCTATAGGAACTCAAAACTGGGTTCCAAATAAACACAAATATAAAAATAAAGTGCAGAATAGCTCCAAACTTTAATATTATTGGAAAATAGACAAGCAGGGGACTAGAAGTCCCCTTGCTTGCATAAAAGGGATGGGCTGCAAATAATTTGGATCACGTGACAATGGAACCAAATCTAATTGGCTGGAGGCAAAACTTTGCTAGGCAGGGGCAGGGGGACTGGAGGGTTTCATTCCAATTTCTGCAGTCAGATCTGATTGGCTGGAAGAGGCACTGGTCATTTGGAATTCACTTGTGTTGCTCAGTGCCAATGTGACGGCCTCTGATTGGCCAGCTCTAATGGTTTTTAATAGTGGGCAATACCAAGCTAATAAATAGTCCAAATTAACCAGTGTTTCTTCCCAGGAGGGAACAACCAAAGGCAGAGGTTCTGCAGGGTAGGCCAGCACAAACCTCTCATCTACCGTGTGAGCTAAATCATTTAAAGAATTAAGGGGCTTGGCGGGTGTTTTAGAACCTTTCTTGGTACAACAAGGGAAAATTGACAATCCAAAGCCAGAGGTGGCAGTGAATTTACAGAAAAGGTAAGTAAAATTAATTATACTAGGTATGAGGAATATATTTAAATTATAATGCACTGAATATTATTATTGGCTTTTGCACTAACAAATAAATAAATTAAAAAGGATAGAAATAAATTAGTTTACTGTAAATTCATAACCTAAACATAAAAATGCAGGATTATCAAATCCTTGGTCCAAATTTTGAATCACTTTTGCAGGCAACTCAGCTGAGTTAAAATTAAAATATTTAATAAAATCAACCATTTAATTTGACTTTTTTGATTTATGTGAGAATTGGCAAATTTTGAATCTCTTGAGCAGATAACTCAACTAATAAAAGACAAAACCCAGCAAGCAAATGCGGGATACATGAATCAGAAATGCGGGATTCTAATGTACAATTTGAGATTTCCTGTATTTCAAACAAATCATAGACATCATGTAAAACTTAACAAATCTGAAATTGCGGGATTGTCAAATCCAAGAACCAAGTTTCAAATCATAATTGCAAGGATTTTGAAATAAATAAAATTGATGGATGTCTCAAAAAGGATGCCAAAGGATCTAGAGTGGATTTTTGAAAATTCTTTTAGGGATCATAGGCATTCTCAAAAATCACCCTATTCCAATTTAGGACAGCTAAAATTTAGATCATACTATTTACAAAATTAACATACTTAACAATAAAATTGACAAAAATGTACACATCTCTTTTTGAGTTTAAAATTTCTAAATAAAAATTTATTATGTCTTCTTTCAACAACAACTAAGTCAACAAGCTGTTCCCTGGCCTTAGCAAAATTATGCAGGGCTACACTGGGTCTCTTAACGGTGAAGCCTCTGTCTATGGCCACTCCCAACCCACAGGCCCCTCCTCAAGCCCCACCCAGGAGTCTGTTCTTTCTCCTGCAACTTCCAGCATGGCCCTGTTTGCCCACCATGCACAGGCAGCTTCTAACCCAAATTCCTTACCAGCAATGGCATCTGGAACCAGCCATTTTAGCCATGGGGTCACCCAGAGAGCCCAGGACCCCAAAATAGCCAATCAGATGGCATTGACCAGTTCCCAAGATGGACACATCCCTTCCCCAGCCAATCAGCCTGCAAAACGCAGAAGAAAACTAATCACTACAGAGATTGTTCTTAAAAATGGTTGAAAAGCAAGGAAAGCTTATGTCCCTTGAGGAAATTGCAGCCGCAATGGGGTTTGCAAAGTCCACTGTGGCTGCAACCCTGCGAGCCCACGCCAACTGTGGCCCCCCTACCAAGAAGACCCCAACTGGTGCCCGTACTTCAACCAAAAGTGAAAAAGCCCATCCCCTTATGATGGCCATTATGAAATGTGACCCACAGATGCCCCTGGTCCAGGTACGTCTCCTTGTTGGGACTCCACAGCATCTTCACCAACAAAAGAACAGTGAATTTGTGGATGCACATAATTGTGGTTGCTGCTAGAATCTTGTCCAATCAAGTTCTCAGTGGCCCCAGTTTGATGGACACTGACCCCTAAAATTCAACTATTATTAATTTTATCAAAGGCAGGGCAATGAGGGCCTGTAATGAAGTAATCTTTCTGTTGTATGCTAAGATATCTGCAAGTATCCAAGACTTTGGATAGAAGCATATTCAGTCTGACGTGTACAAGCACAGCCCAATCTTGTATTGTTTTGTCAGGGTTTTATTGGCAGTTTCCCCATTGGGCGTCAATTATTATTTGGCAATATTGAACACTGCAGTGGGTATACCTACCAGACGGAGTTCAAGGCCATGCTGGAGGAGTGAGCCACACAAAAGACTGTGCACACAGTTGTACTGAGTGCAGAGATAGAGCAGCGGGAATGGGCTACCCAAGAAATCAGGGCTGCGGGGCATACCTGCTGGTTCTATCCCATCAACTGAGCCAACATGCATCTTGCAGATGTATGTCTCTACAATTTTGGTTCTGCCCTCAGGCGCTTGAAGCCTGCCACCTACAACAAATTATGCACCAAGATTGATAAGGGGTATGAGCTTTTCCCTTCCACATCTGTCCAGGACGTATTTGATCTCATCATCTTCCATGCAAGTGATAGTGGTAATTCCAGAAAGAACCCCATATCTCCCTACGCCAGTCCATCCGTTTTGTCAAGCCAGTATATGTGATGGAAGAAGAATTTGAGCAATTGAAGCAATCAGCTCTTGCTGCCCCTTCCCAGTCAACAAACCCTGCCTCCCCAACCCCTCATCAAGCCATCTGCCTTCCAACCCTGACTCCCAAACCACCACCCATTCCCTCCCCACTATCTCTGATGCTGCCCCTCTCACAGGCGCAGATGAAGGCAACGTTCATTCCGCCCATTCCCTCCTCTTCCTGTCCTTTGATTAGTAAAAAATCTTTTCTTTGTGATAACTTATTAAATTGATATCTCTCTTTCAATTCATAATTAATAATACTTTCTTTATACATTATTGAGATTTCCCATAATTAATACAGTGTTGTACATTTTACAAATAGCTTAAAATTATGAGCATACATATTTTTCACCATCATTAATAAATTAAAGACAATAAACGTAAATATTGGATTAAAATATTGTAATTAGACGTCAACTCTTGATATTTTGATATTATGTGCATAACTCAATGCAATTCTTTTTGTAAAATTCATTGTAAACTTAGTCTTTTTTCATTGTAATCTATTGAAATGGACTGTGTTTATATTAGAGAGCTATTAATGCTTAGTACAAATATTAATACATAGTGCATTTTACAGCCTGTATATTTACCTTTTGGTAATAATTCTATAATCTTTTCAGTTGGATTTTACGAGATAATAATAATGTAATGTGTTATAAATTACAGTTTACTGTCATTAATTGGCTGATTTTCTTTGCTGTGGTGATTGTGCATTTTCTGATATTTCTGCACTAGTATCCAATTGGTTGGCTTCACATCCAATTGCACAGGCAATAGGAAAACAAGCCGTCACCCCAACCACATCCAGTCTCGGGGTGGCGGCTTGTTTTCCTATTGCCTGTGCAATTAGATGTGAAGCCAATCAATTGGATACTAGTGCGGAAATATCAGAAAATGCACAATTGCCACAGCAAAGAAAATCAGCCAATTAATGACAGTAAACTTTAATTTATAACACATTACTTTATTATTATCTTGTAAAATCTGACTGAAAAGTTTACAGAATTATTACCAATAGGTAAATATACAGGCTGTAAAATGCACTATGTATCAATATTTGTACTAAGCGTTAATGGCTCTCTAATATAAACACAGTCCATTTCAATAAATTACAATGAAAAAGGCCAAGTTTACAATGGATTTTATTAAACAAAATCATTGAGTTATGTTCATAATATTAAAATATCAAGAGTTGACGTCTAATTGCAATATTTTAATCCAATATTTACGTTTATTATCTTTAATCTTTTAATGATGATGAAAAATATGTATGCGTTGAAGATAGTACTCAAAAACCAGTTTTTTGATGGAATTCAAACAAAATGTCAACAATCTATAACTTGATCAACAAATTAGAAGAAGACCTACAAAGGTTGTTGAAATAGAAAAAAATATCAGGGAAATGGTTACAGGAAAGCTGGGTAACAAGGGCCAGCCACTAATCCAGTCAAAAGAAGATGCTCTGGATAAATTGGGAAATATTATAGATGAATAGAACAAGGAAGAATTACTTAATCTACAGGGAACAATTTTATCAAGTCTGAAGTTCAACAATGCGGCCTACAATTTGTGGGAGTTCTGGCAGGGGCCCAAATAAAACAATAAGATCAAACTTATTGTAGCAACAGAAATTCAAAATGAAATTAACACCAATGAAGAAGAAAACAATCAAATGGAAACAGATGAAAATGAAACACAATCAAGAAGTAGAAGCGCTTCGAGAATACAGAAGCTTTATCAAATGAAAAACAGGAAGAAACACAAACTTGCAAGAAAGATAAGAAAAATTCAGCCTAGAAAAATTAATGAAGAGTATCCAACACTAATAAAGGTTGCCAAAGTGGCACCTGTGGCTGAGGGGGCCACAGGGAAAACAATTATTAAGTTTTTTTATGTTTTACTTATATTTTTTTAGTCATCACCAGGAATGGGGATGAGGTTGCTGAAGTGGCAGCTTATATGCCAAGTTGGTTTTACGGGGGTTACCATACACTGGTGGCCCCTGTAAAGCAAATAAATAAAAACCAGATAAATAAAATAATTCAACAAAATATGAATAATTTTTTAATATTAAAGCTCAAGATAGTGAATATTCACCACCTGCAGGATGCTTGCCAAGGATAAGGGAAGCATATGAACTAGGATCAAATATCAAAATCAAAGAAATGAATGAAATTTGCAGGGATATCAAACTGAACTTTGATGAATACACATACAAAAGCATTCAACAGTTCCCACTCACAAACATCAACAAATATTAAAAAAATTAATAAAAAACTGACTTTCAAATAGGAAATGAATATTTGAAATCTGCAATTTTCAATGAAGTATTTAAGGCACTATCAAATAAAGTCAGGGATGCAGTCCTTGTGAATAATTTCAAGCCTATATTTATTTCATTTGCAGAGGCCTGGGGGCTGATTCAAGTTGGGCGCCCCCTGGAACCCTCTTCAAGTTCAATCAAACATCCTATATTAATAGGTTAGTGTAAAAATTCAAAAAATTATGCATGTTCTTGGAAAATTATACCTCACAAAGAATCCACATTGCAGTATAACTGGGAATCCTCCTCCACTGCATATTAAAAACCAACGTTAAAAAGTTGGAGGATGTACCTATTCAAATGGACATTTGCCGTGTAGCCCTTGACCGCCAGAAAGCACCACGGGGATACAGGACAGTCAAGCACGTCCTCTATGATTCATTTATATTGACAACACAATATGGGTACTATGTGCCCCCCAAAAAAACCTACTAGTTGATTTCTCACCCGTCTGCCTTTTATCAAACAATCAGCAACCACCAGGGTACAGGGCGCCACCCCTCTAGCAATCACATCCAGGGTTGTCCACCACGTACAGAAGAGTACGTGGATCCAATTAGATGCATTAGCTGAAAATTTAATTTTGGGGTATAATTCTCCAGAATAATCACATTCCCTTTGCAATTAGCATCCCCCCAATAAATATTTTCCCCTTGCAAATTAATTTTAATTTTTTATATTTTAATACTAAATTTTTTAATACTGAAATATGTACTATTAAAATTTTACTATAAAAATTTTAATATTACATATTTAAATATTAAAAATATTTAGTATCTAAAATTTAATATTAAAATTTTAATAATACATATTACAATATTAAAATTTTTAATATCAAATATTTCAATATTAGAATAAATCATGATTTAATAAAAATAGTTAAATTTCAAATATTTAAACTTTAATATTTAACTTTTACAATTTATAATTATAACTTTAATTTTATTATTTTAATTTTTATTTTAACTTTTAGTATGTAAATTATAATATTAATATATCTAAATATATTACAAGCCATTAGTTAAAGTTGTAACCACGTCAATTATTAAAAATAAGTCAAAAATGATTTTATTTATTAGCTCATCAAGTACAGGTTTATTTATCACATAGACAAACATTGAGTTTGAATTTATCCACATCATGTGGCCTGCTCCACTTATGTTATAAACAAGTGATTGTTTAGAACTCAAATTACCTTTCCCTTGTGATGTGATTTGTTAAACATATTTGATATGCTTGACCCGTGTCCTAAGTACTAATTAGTAAGCAATACATGAAAATCATTGCTTTCCATGTTGTGTGGTTATAGTGGCACTGAAATAACAAGGATCAGATGATGACATGCAAGGTCCAATCTGTGGCTTAGAAAAGCCAAAGTACCATTAACAATTAACAATTATTTAAATAAAATAATTATATTTCTATCTTTTTTAATTTATTTATTTGTTAGTGCAAAAGCCAATAATAATATTCAATGCATTATAATAAAAACATATTCTTCATACCCAGTATAATTAATTTTACTTACCTTTTCTACATATTCTTATATATCTATGTTACAATCAAATGACACATTAATATATATAAATAATAATTTTTGAGTCCTAATAAAAACAAAAGAAATAAAAATAAAAACAAATAAAACCCAGAGCATCAATTTATCTGATTGGCTTGGAGGCCAGGGCTTTTGAAAGGAAGGATTCCAAGTGCTCATAGAAAGCTGCCACCACATTGAGTGGCATTGCAAATTGGCTGATCTCAAGAATATTGAATAGATCCTCAGTGTCCTGAGGAAGGCCTTGTTTCACCTTATTCTTGATCCAACCAAACACCTCCTTGATTGGATTCAGGAATGGGAAATATGGGAGGAGAAAGAGAAGTCTCATTTGACAATTGGTAAGTCAGTGGCTGGAGGTGTGGCTGTTTTGTCAATGGGGGGAATTCAGACACAACCAGATCCACTTTGTGGAGCCCAGCATTATCAAGCACAACAATGTTGGTTGCGCCGCTGTAATTTATCTGCAGGTACTCCTTGACAGCTCAGAGAAAATTGAGAAAGGTTCCGCTGTTATGGGAGCCTTTAATCATCTGATACTGGTCCAACCTGCAAGGACCAAGAAGCGTGACCATGGAATAGGTCTGGGAACAGACAGCTGCACGATGGGCTATGCCGTCCTTGGACCCCTTCTCAACTCACCCATGCCTAGACCTGAGTGAGGAGGAAAACAACAATTTATCAATATAGAAGAACTGTACGTTGCCAGTCTCCTTTAGTGCCAGATATTTCTTGGCATAAATGTGTCAATCCTCAATGGTCTTTTCACTGTTCCTATTGTATGGAGAAACTCCGAGCACCTTCCACAAGAAGCCCAAATCAATCATTGTTTTGTAGACAAGGGTTTTGGAAACAGAAAGCCCAAACTCTGTGGTAAGCATTGATTGGACAGCAAGTGTGTCCAGGTGGCAATCCTTGGCTACCCACTGCTTGATTGCATCAATATTTTAAGGCTGAAGAAGTTTAGGCTGTCTTTTTGCCTTGGTGGATTTGGCAATTTGCCCGGTATTGCCATACTTGGTGTTGATGTCGGCAATGTACCTGGCCATAACACCAAATTGGGATGCAATATCCCAAACTGCCATTCCCCTGTTCAAGCAGTTGAGGAGAGCTTCACGCTCACTATCCGTCAACCAACGCCTGCCCTTGGCAGGTACCACAGCATCCTGGCTACCAGGCTCAACACAGGGGATGTGGACCTTTGAGTAGAAGATGGGATCACGCTTGCTTGCAGTGGCGCTGTCAATGGTTGAATACACAATAGGCACAGACTGTTCCTCAGTTGTGGCCAATGGCTGATAGGAGGTGTCAAAGACGCAGGGGCAGGAATTAGTAACTCTTGGGTCAAGAGTGCAGGGCCAGGTGACAACTGGGTACAAAAGGGGAGGTGTAAGTAACCTCATTGTTCCTGGTGACCCTGGTGTAGAGGACTTTGGTAGCAGGCCTTGAGAGTGGCTTTAGCCTGGGATTCAAGCTGGTAGTTCTGGCTTAGGATGCAGGAGGTAGTTGGCTGGCGCTGACACCTTGGGAGGCCTGTGTATCAGCATGACTCCCCTTGAGTTGGGTTCTGGGTCTGTTCTTGGACCCTCCAGGACGCCCTTGTGGACGGGCTGCCCCGCAGGCTGGTGCAGGAGCAGGGTTGAGAATGCAATTGATGGTCCATAAAAATAAAATAAAAAATCATTTTAGATTAAATATGTATTTATTTGGAGTTATTGGTTTGGTTGTGGGTAGCTATTTTCTCTTGAGCTAGCCTTGAATAGTAAAAGAATTTCTATATTCATGATTTGAAGTGAATAATATTGTATACTTTCCAGATTTGAATGATTTTAAAGTTTAATTGCTTTTTTGTCTAATTATGGTTATTAAGATTGAATTTTTAGTTTGATTTTAGTTGTGGTGGAGCTTCTTTTTTTGGGTTGGTGTTTCCTAGTGTGCTTAGTGTACATTAAATTTGGATTCCAGTTCCCGCAATTAATATCTGAGTTTACTAGTGGTATTCAAAAGTGATTTGAAATTTGGTTCTTGGATTTGACAATCCCGCAATTTCAAAAAACATACTAAACTTAATGAAAATGGCTGATGGATTTGAACGCTTCAAATCTGATTCCAGTTAATTCATTATGTCCATTGGAAATATGCAGTTTGACTTGAACTTTGCAAAGTGTCTATGAGTTCCTGCATTTTCAAATATTCAAATAAATACTCAAAAAATCAATAAGTTAAAAAAAGGCCATCCTGCAAAAGTGATTTGAATTTTTGGACCAAGGATTTGACAATCCTGCATTTTTACATTCAGGTTCTGAATTAACAGTATTTAAATAATTGTGAGTCCTTGATGGTACTTGGTTTTTTAAGCCATAAATTGGACCTTGCATGTCATCATCTGATCCTTGTTATTTCAGTGCCACTATAACCACACAACACAGCAACCAATGATTTTCATGTATTGCTTACTAATTAGTACTTAGGACGCAGGTCAAGTATATCAAATATATTTATCAAATCATATTACAAGGGAAAGGTAATTTGAGTTCTAAACAATCACTTGTTTATAACATAAGTGGAGCAGACCACATGATGTGGATAAATTCAAACTCAATGTTTGTCTATGTGATAAATAAGCCTGTGCTTGATGAGCTAATAAATAAAAACATTTTTAACTTGTTTTTAATATTTGGTGTGGTTGCAACTTTAACTAATGTCTTGTAATATATTTAGATATATTAAATTTATAATTTACATACTAAAATTTAAAATAAAAATTAAAATATTAAAAGTAAAATTATAATTATAAATCTTAAAAGTTAAATATTAAAGTTTAAATAATCAAAATATAACAATTTTTTAAAAATGTGATTTATTCACTATCAAAATATTTGATATTAAAATTTTTAATATTTTAATATGTATTATTAAAATTTTAATTTTAACTTTTAGATACTAAATTTTTAAATTTAAAAATATGTACTATTAAAATTTTTATAGTAAAATTTTAATATTACATATTTCAGTATTAAAAAATTTAGTATTAAAATATTAAAAGGTAAAAAAAATGTAATTTGCAAGGGGAAAATATTTATTGTGGGATGTTGATTGCAAAGGAAATGTGATTATTCCAGGGAATTATACCCTGAAATTAAGTTTTTGGCTAAAGCATCTAATTAGATCCACGTACTTTTCTGTACATGGTGGACAACCCTGGATGTGATTGCTAGAGGGGTGGCGCCCTGTACCCTGGTGGTTGTTGATTGTTTGATAAAAGGCAGACGGGTGAGGGAATCAATCAGTATGTTTTTATCAAGGGGCACGTAGTACCTGTATAATGTTGTCAATGCAAATGAATCATACAGGACGTGCTTGACTGTCCTATATCCCTGTGGTGTCTTCTGGCGGTTGAGGGCTACACAGAATATATCAATTAGAATAGGTACATCCTCCAACTTTTTGACGTTGGTTTTTAGTATGCAGTGGAGGAGGATTCCCAGGTATACCTTGACGTGAATTTTCTGCAAGGTATACTTTTCTGAGAACATGCATAATTTTTTGAAAGTTTGCTCTAACCTATTAATATAGGATGTTTGATTGAACTTGAAAAGAGTTCCAGGGGGCGCCCAACTTGTATCAGCCCCTAGGCCTCTACAAATGAAATAAATAAAGGTTTAAAATTATTCACAAGGACTGCATCCCTGACTTTATTTGACAATGCCTTAAATACTTCATTGAAAATTGCAGATTCAAATGTTCATTTTCTATTTGATAGTTGGTTTTTATTAAATTCTTTTCATATTTGTTGATGTTTGTGAAGGGGAACTGTTGAATGCTTTTGTGTATGTATTCATCAAAGTTCAGATTGATATCCCTGCAAATTTCATTCATTTCTTTGGTTTTGATTTTTGATCATATTTTATATGCTTCCCTTATCCATGGCAAGCACCCTGCGGGTGGTAAATATTCCCTATCTTGAGCTTCAATAATAATAAAATTATTAATATTCTGTTGAATTCTTTTATTTATTTGGTTTTTATTTATTTGCTTTACAGGGGCCACCAGTATATGGTAACCCCCCGTAAAACCAACTTGGCATATAAGCTGCCACTTCCGCAACCTCATCCCCATTCCTGGTGATGACTAAATTAAATATAAGTAGTGTTGAGTTTATACTTCTGGGAAGTACTATAAACAAAATAAAGGGGAAGATTAAGAAGAGAATGATACTTTATTGGATATGAATATATGCTAATATATAGTATTATGACAAGCCACATGTTGTCCATGTACGTCATGAAGGTCATGGGGCTTATCTGAGTAATGTTCCTCTTGAGTCACAAGGCTTAATCAATTTGTGTTCCATTTAGGACCTGGATTAAGTGATCCCCGTCATAGATGGTTAACTGATAATAGTGCCACCAGTTATTGAATGGACGGTGAACCATTTGGTGAGCTGCTTGGTGATTTACTTGGGGTGTTAATTCCCCAAGAGGGAGTAATTGAAGATGTTGTGACAGTAAAACATAAAAAGACTTACTAATTGTTTCCCCTGTGGCCCCCTCAGCCACAGGTCCCACTTTGGCAAACTTTATGAGTGTTGGATGCTCTTCATTAATTTTTCTAGGCTTAATTTTTCTTATCTTTCTTGCAACTTGTGTTTCTTCTTGGTTTTCATTTGATAAAGCTTCTGTATTTCTTGAAGCGCTTTTGCTTCTTGATTGTGTTTCATTTTCATCTGTTTCCATATGATTGTTTTCTTCTTCATTGGTGTTAATTTCATTTTGAATTCTTGTTGCTACAATAAGTTTGATCTTATTGTTTTATTTGGGCCCCTGCCAGAACTCCCACAAATTATAGGCCGCATTGTTGAACTTCAGACTTGATAAAATTGTTCCCTGTAGATTAAGTAATGCTTCCTTGTTCTATTCATCTATAATATTTCCCAATTTATCCAGAGCATCTTCTTTTGACTGGATTAGTGGCTGGCCCTTGTTACCCAGCTTTCCTGTAACCATTTCCCTGATATTTTTTTCTATTTCAACAACCTTTGCAGGTCTTCTTCTAATTTGTTGATTAAGTTATAGATTGTTGACATTTTGTTTGAATTCCATCAAAAAACTGGTTTTTATAGTACTATCTTCAACACATACATATTTTTCATCATCATTAATAAATTAAAGACAATAACGTAAATAATGCATTAGAATATTGCAATTAGACGTCAACTCTTGATATTTTGATATTATGTGCATAACTCAATGCATTTTGTTTAATAAAATCCATTGTAAACTTGGCCTTTTTCATTGTAATTTATTGAAATGGACTGTGTTTATATTAGAGAGCCATTAATGCTTAGTACAGATATTGATACATAGTACATTTTACAGCCTGTATATTTACCTATTGGTAATAATTCTATAAACTTTTTAGTTGGATTTTCCGAGGTAATAATAATGTAATATGTTAATAGAATACTGTTTATTGTCATTTATTAGCTGATTTTCTTTGCTGTAGCAATTGTGCATTTTCTGATATTTATGCACTAGTATCATATTGGTTGGTTTCACATCCAATTGCACAGGTGATAGGAAAACAAGCCCCCACCCCAAGACTGGATATGGTTGGGGTGGCAGCTTGTTTTCCTATTGCCTGTACAATTGGATGTGAAGCCAACCAATTGGTTACTAGTGCGTAAATATCAGAAAATGCACAATTGCCACAGTAAAGAAAATCAGCCAATTAATGGCAATAAACAGTAATTTGTTAACCCATTACATTATTACCTCACAATATTTGACTGAAAGGTTTACAGAATTATTACCAATAGGTAAATATACAGGCTGTAAAATGCACTGATTTTCAATATTTGTACTGAGCGTTAATGGCTCTCTAATATAAACACAGTCCATTTCAATAAATTACAATGAAAAAGGCCAAGTTTACAATGGATTTTATTAAACAAAATGCATTGAGTTATGCACATAATATCAAAAATATCAAGAGTTGACGTTTAATTGCAATATTCTAATACATTATTTACATTTCTTGTCTTTAATTTATTAATGATGATGAAAAATATGAATGCTCATAATTTTAAGCTATTTGTAAAATGCACAACATTGTATTAATTATAGGAAATGTTGATAATGCAAAAAGAAAATATTATTAATTATGAATTGAAAGAGAGATATCAATCTAATAAGTTATCACAAAGAAAAGATTTTTTACTAATCAAAGGACAGGAAGAGGAGGGAATGGGCAGAATGAACATTGCCTTCATCTTTGCCTGTGAGAGGGGCAGCATCAGAGATAGTGGGGAGGGAATGGGTGGTGGTTTGGGAGTCAGGGTTGGAAGGCAGGTGGCTTGATGGGGGGTTGGGGAGGCAGGGTTTGTTGACTGGGAAGGGACAGCAAGAGTTTATTGCTTCAATTGCTCAAACTCTTCTTCTGTCACATATACTGGCTTGAAAAAACGGATGGACTGGAGTGGGGGGAGACAGGGGTCCTTTCTGGACTTATCACTATCACTTGCATAGAAGATGATGAGATCAAATAAGTCCTGGACAGATGCAGAAGGGAAAAGCTCATACCCCTTATCAATTTGGGTGCATAGTTTGTTGTAGGTGGCAGGCTTTAAGCGCCTGAGGGCAGAACCAAAATTGTAGAGACATACATCTGCAAGATGCATGTCAGCGTAGTTGATGGGGTAGGACCAGCAGGTATGCCCCGCAGCCCTGATTTCTTGGGTTGCATTTCCCGCTGCTCCATCTCTGCACTCAGTATAACTGTGTGCACAATGTTTTGTGTGGCCCTCTCCTCCAGCATGGCCTTGAGCTCTGTCTGGTAGGCATACCCATCTGCGGTGTTTAATATTGCAAAGTAATAATTGACGCCCAATGGGGAAACTGTTAATAAAACCCCAACAAACCAATACAATATTGAGCCGCGCTTGTACACGTCAGACTGGATACGCTTTTCTCCAAAGTCTTGGATAATTGCAGATATCTTAGCATACAACAGGATAATTATGTCATTACAGGCCCTCATTGCCCTTCCTTTGATAAAAACAATAATAATTGAATTGAGGGGTCAGTGTCCACCAAAATGGGGCCACTGAAAACTTGATTGGACAAGATTCTAGCAGCAACCACAACTCTGTGCATCCACAAATTTACTGTTCTTTTGTTGATGAAGATGCCGTGGAGTCCCAACTGGAGACGTGCCTGGACCAGGGGCATCTGCGGTTCACATTCCATAATGGCCATTATAAGGGGATGGGCTGTATCACCTTTGGTTGAAGTACAGGCACCAGTCAGGGTCTTCTTGGTAGGGGGCCACAGTTGGTGTGGGCTCACAGGGTTGCAGCCACAGTGGACTTTGCAAACCCCATGGTGGCCGCAATTTCCTTGAGGGATATAAGCTTCCCTTGCTTTTCAACCATTTTAAGAACAATCTCCAGAGTGATTAGTTTTCTTCTTTATCTTGCAGGCTGATTGGCTGGGGGAGGGATGTGTCCATCTTGTGAACTGGTCAATGCCATCTGATTGGCTGTTTTGGGGTCCTGGGCTCTCTGGGTGACCCCATGGCTAAAATGGCTGGTTCCAGATGCCATTGCTGATAAGGGATTTAGGTTGGCAGCTGCCTGTGCCAGGTGGGCAAACAGGGCCATGCTGGAAGTTGCAGGAGAAAGAACAGACTCCTGGGTGGGGCTTGCAGAGGAGCCTGCGGGTTGGGAGTGGCCATAGATAGAGGCTTCACCGTTAAGAGACCCAGTGTAGCCCTGCATAATTTTGTTAAGGCCAGGGAACAGCTTGTTGACTTAGTTGTTGTTGAAAGAAGACATAATAAATTTTTATTAAGAAATTTTAAACTCAAAAAGAGATGTGTACATTTTAGTCAATTTTATTGTTAAGTATGATAATTTTGTGATTAGTATGATCTAAATTTTAGCTGTCCTAAATTATGAATAGGGTGATTTTTGAGAATGCCTATGATTCCTAAAAGAATTTGCACAAATCCACTCTAGATCCTTTGGCATCCTTTTTGAGACACCCATAAATTAAATTTATTTCAAAATCCTTGCAATTATGATTTGAAACTTGGTTCTTGGATTTGACAATCCCGCAATTTCAGATTTGTTAAGTTTTACATGATGTCTATGATTTGTTTGAAATACAGGAAATCTCAAATTGTACATTAGAATCCCGCATTTCTGATCCATGTATCCTGCATTTGCTTGCTGGGTTTTGTCTTTTGTTAGTTGAGTTATCTGCTCAAGAGATTTAAAATTTGCCAATTTAAAAAACCAAAAAAGTCAAATTAAATGGTTGGTTTTATTAAATATTTTATTTTTCACTCAACTGAGTTGCCCGCAAAAGTGATTCAAAATTTGGACCAAGGATTTGACAATCCTGCATTTTTACTTTCAGGTTCTGAATTTACAGTAACTCAATGCATCCTGTAAACAAAATTCATTGTAAACAAGGCCTTTTTCATTGTAATTTATATGAATGGACTGTGTTTATATTAGGGAGACATTAACACTTAGTACAAATATTGATGCATAGTGCATTTTACAGCTTATATATTTACCTATTGATAATAATTCTGTAAACTTTCTAGTCAGATTTTGTGAGGTAATAATAATATAATGGATCAATAAATTCCTTTTATAACCATTAATTGGCTGATTTTCTTTGTTGTGGCAATTGTGCATTTTATGATATTTACACACTGGTGTCCAGTTAAATGTGAAACCAACCAATTGGAAACCAGTGTGTAAATATCAGAAAATGCACTATTGTCACAGCAAAGAAAATCAGCCAATTAATGGTAATAAACGTTAATTTTTTAATCCATTACATTATTATTACCTCGCAAAATCCAACTAAAAAGTTTACATAATTATTACCAATAGGTAAATATACAGGCTGTAAAATGTACTATGTATCAATATTTGTACTAAGTGTTAATGGCTCACTAATTTAAACACAGTAAATTTCAATAAATTACAATGAAAAAGGCTAAGTTTACAATGAACTTTATTAAACAAAATACATTGAGTTATGTACATAATATCTAAATATCAATAGTTGATGTCTAATTGCAATATTCTAATATAATATTTATATTTGTGGTCCTTAATTTATTATTGTTTAGTTTATACTTCTGTGAAGTATAATAAATAAAATAAAGGGGAAGATTTAAGAAGAGAATGATACTTTATTGAATATGAATATAGAATATTATATAGTATCATGACAAGCCACATGTTGTCCATGTACGTCATGGAGATCATGGGGCTTATCTGAGTAATGTTTCTCTTGAGTCACAAGGCTTAATCAAGTTGTGTTCCATTTAGGACCTGGATTGAGTGATCCCCGTCATAGATGGTTAACTGGTAATGGTGCCACCAGTTTATTGACTAGGCAGTGAACCACTCGGTGAGCTGCTTGATGATTTACTTGGGGCGTCAATTCTCCAAGAGGGAGTAATTGAAGATGTTGCAACATTATTGATAATGAAAAATATTCATGTGTTGATGGTAGTACTATAAATCCAGTTTTCTGATGTACTACCATCAACATGTCAAATATCTACAGCCTAATCAATGAATTAGAGTCAGCCCTCCAAAAGTTTATTGAGCTCAAACACAACATCAGGGAAATTGTATTAAATCAGCTGGGAAATGCAGGAAGGACTTTGGTCCAGCAAAATAAAACTGCAAAAAATAGCCTGGGAACAATAGTCAAAGAAGAACACAAGCAAATAGTTTTAAATCTACAAAAGGAAATACTCAAACATTTAAATTTCAACAATGAAATTCACAACTTGTGGGAGTTTGCAAAAAAAAACAGAAAGAATACTCAAAATTTTAAATTTATTGAAGGAACTGAAATTCCAAAGGAAATTAACACAAATGAAGAGGAAACTGATCAAATGGAAACAGATGAAAATAAAACACAATCAAGAAGTAGAAGCGCTACAGTAAACAATGAAAAATTATCAAATGAAAATCAAGAGGAAGCACAAGTAGCATGGAAAATTAAAAAAATTAAGCCTAGAAAAAATAGTGAAGAGCAGCCAACGCTCATGAGGTTTGCTGATATGGTGCCTGTGGCTGAGGGGCTGTGGGGGAAACAATTTGTAAGTTTATTTATGTTTTACTTAAATTTACTTTAGTCATAACTAGGAATGGGGAGGAGATTGGTGAAGTGGCAGCCTTTACGTCCAGTTGGTTTTATGGGGGTTACCAATCACTGGTAGCCCCTATAAAGCAAATAAATCAAAATGAAATAAATAAAATAATTCAAATGAACATGAATAATTTTGCAAATATTGAAGCAAAGAAAAATGAATACTTGCCACCCGCGGGGTGCTTGCCATGGGTTAGGGAAGCATATGAAATAGGAGCAAATATCAATTTCAAAGAGATGAATGAAATTTGAGGGGATATCAAAATAAATTTTGATGAATATATTTACAAATGCTGTGAAAAATTCCCATTTTCAAATATAAATGAATATGAAAAAATCTAAAAAAAACAGACTTTCAAATAGGACCAGAATATTTCAAAAAGAAATTTTCAACAAAGTGTTTAAAGCCTTATCAAATAAAGTTGGGATGCAATCCTTGTGAATAAGTTTAAGCCTTTATTAATTTGTTTGCCAAGGCACGGGGGCAGATACAAGCCGGGCGCCCCCCTGGAACCATCTTTAAGTTCAGCAACATGCCCTACATCAACAGATTAGTTCAAATATATAAAAAATTATGCATGTTTTCAGAAAAATACACCTTTCAAAGGATTCACATTGTAACATACCTAGGAATACTATTACACTGTATATTAAAAACCAATATCAAAAAGTTAGATGACATGCCAATTCAAATAGATATATACCAATTAGCACTAGAACAACAGAAGACACCGCAGGGATACAGGATAGTCAAGCACCTCATGTAAAACTCCTTTGCACTGGCATCACTATATGGCTACTACGCGCCTCCCAAAAAGAACCTACTAATAAATTTGCTTACACAATTGCCTTTTATTAAGCGCTCAGCAACCACTGGGGTGCTGAGCGCCACCCCTATTGCAATTGCATCCAGAGTTGTCCACCACGTACAGAAGAGTATGTGGTCCCAATTAGATGCATTAGCAGGAATTTTAATTTTGGGGTATAATACCCCAGAATAATTGCATTCCCCTAAGCAATTAGCATCCCCTTAATAAATAATCTTCTCTTGCAATTTATCTTTTATTTTTAATTTTAATTTTAATTTTATTTTATTTTTATTGTTAATTTTAATTTTATTTTAATTTTAATTTTAATTTTGTTTTAATTTTATTTTAATTTTTAATTTTTATTATGAAATTTAATTTTGAATTATAATAGTAATATATGCAAATATATTATAATACAGTAGTTATATTAAGCAAACACATGAAATAATAAAATATGACTTATAAATTTGTTTATGTAGTTGCTTGTTGTGTACGGGTTCATATACTACGTAGTTAAACAACGCAAGCTCTATTTATCTGCATCAAGCTACCTGCTCCACTTATGTTCTAAACAAGTGATTGTTTAGAACTCAATTTACTTTTTCCTTGTAATATGATTTGATAAATAGATTCACTGTACAAAACCTGTGGCATATGTAATAATTTATTTGATATACATGAAAATCATTGGTTTTTGTGTTGTGTGGCTGTAGGGTAAGTCACGCAATTTTGAAAAAGGCATTTCAAAGATGCTATCTTGAAATATGTCATCTCAATTTTTAGCTATCTTGATTTTATAGTAAAAACGCCATTTCAATTCACAGCATTTTGACTAAGAAAAAACAGTTTTAAAATTTTAGATTTTTTGAACTCCAAAAATTACTCAAAAAATTCTCAAAAAATAAAATTCAAAAAAAATTCTAGGCTTAAAAAAGCCTCAGAATTTCAAATCTGTAATAAAAAATGGGGTCAATTAGTAGCAACATAGTTGTGCAAAGCCCAAAAGTTAAAATATACCCAAAAACAACTATTTTTATCTATTGTAACTTTGATCCATACTTTAAAAAAAGCATAGAATTGTACCAAATACCAAAAAAAAGTCAAAGAATGGTAAAATCAAAGGAAATAAGAGAGAAGATAAATAATCATTTATTGGGAAAGGACTCAAACATTGGTAGAAAGAGCAACTGAGATAGCTTGGAGATGCTCAAGCTTTCTATCCTTTGGATAGCAAGCAAGGACCACCTTGCTAATCTCTGTTTACTTTTTCACGGCTTTGGTCATCTTGGGGGATCACCCTTGGTCTTCATACCAGTCTTAAAGAGGCAGGCAGAGATGGCCTGCTGGGTTTTTAAATGGACCGTGATCTTTTTGAATTTAGGCTTATGAACCCTGACCCTTGTAGAAAACTGGCTATGCCACCCTTCAAGGGAAGAGGTGGTCTTGATGAGGCTGTCTTTTAACTGCTTATAGGAGTTTCACTAAATTAAGTCACCTATCTTTCTGATACAGTGTGCTCCTTGAAAGATACCAACCCATTGAGTTTTGAAATACGCAAAAAAAGGAGCAAAGGCTGCCAGGTTGGCCTGGATATAGGGATGGCAGAGGAGGGCATCATTAAAGGCATTGATTTCCTCCTTTTTCACAAGGGCAAGGGAAGCAAAGCAATTGAAGACGTCCTTGGCTTCTTTGGTGCCTTCAGTGTTGACCAGCTCATGGAGGTCAGAGCACTCTTAGAGGCGGCAGCAGAGTGCCTGCCAGAAGTGGAAGTAGCATCCCTGAGGGGAGCTCTTAAAGACTCAAATGAAGGCATTTTCCTGAGCCTGTTCAAAATCCACTACCAGATATTCATGATAAGGAAGGCTTTCTGGCTGCTTTTTGGGGGTGGGGACATCTTCTTCTTGGTATAGGGTCTTCTTCTTGCGCCCTCTGATCTCCTTGGGCTCCTCTTCAATGGTTGGAAGGATTTTATCAATCTTGGCCTTTAGAATTGTGAGTGCACAGACATATTTTTCCTGCTTCTTGTTGTGAAGGAAAAAGAATATCAGGGGAAGAACTAGATTACCAACCTGCCCATGAATATTCCAAAGCTGGCTGAAGAGCTTTGGGCAGGTTAAGAAAGTGCCATCTGCAAGCCAAGTCTCGCATTTCAGCAGGTTGCGTAGATCCTGGCTTGTGACAAAGCAGATAATACGCTCAGGGGCATGTTGACCATCATTGTGAAGAAGGAATCTCTCCTCATGGCAAGATAGTTTTTGCTCCTCAGTAATGATCAATTGGTCAACAGAGCTTGCACTGACGCCTTCAGTGCTCAGAGCATATCTCTGATCAGTGAGATATCTCTGTAATTTTGAGGCGCCACCAACAGTTGCTAGTTGGGTATCATTTAAATTAAGGAGCGCATTGAGACAACCTCAGTTTCAGTTTGATTCTTTGTGGTTGGGATCACCTGGCAAAGAAACCAGCAGATAAGTTGATAGATAGGATCAAAAGGCTTGGCGCAGTTGTGGTTAACAGTTAAGGCTTTGAATCTTGTAAACCCATAAGTGGTGAGCCTTGCAGGGTAGCCATTGTTATCACATTTATAGTGATGCTGGCGGATTGCTTTCTTCTCATCATTACAGCTGAAGCTTTAGCCCTTGTAGACAAAGCCAGCACCCCCTTTCTGTAAAGTTACACCTCCCCCTTAGGCCTCCACTTCAATTCCTGCCAAATGCTTGGGAATTTCTACCAAATTATGTTTGAATATTTATCTAAAAGGTCACTGAAAAAGCCAAAGAAAAGCCATCAACTTAATACCTTGGAATTATTCAGAAGATGTCTCCACCTAACCCACCCAAGAGACACCTCTGGTTAAATATCATGTGCAAGAGCGGCTGGGAGCAGTGATAATTGCATCCAAAGCATGTTCCTGATGTTAATTGGTTCAGTTTTCCTTTTGACTATGTCTGTTCAAAATTTGTCAAGATCTTCCTTCCTCAAGAAATTCATTTGTATCCGCTCATATGATTGGTCAATTGGTTTGTGACATTTGATCTTCCACCTAATCCCATTCCATCCCTTAAATGAATAAAAAGAGCTGTAAAAGACCTTGCTTCATCATTCTCTACTCTAATAAAGTTCAAATTTTTTAGTGTAGAGATTGATGAAGCAAGGTCTTTTACAACTCTTGCATTCATTTGAGGAATGGAATGGGATTAGGGTGGTAGATCAAATGTCATAAACCAATTGAAAAATCATATGAGCGGATACAAATGAATTTCTTGAGGCAGGAAGATCTTGACAAATTTTGAACAGACATAGTCAAAAGGAAAACTGAACCAATTAACATCAGGAACATGCTTTGGATGTAATTATCACTGCTCCTGGCCGCTCTTGCACATGATATTTAACCAGAGGTGTCTCTTGGGTGGGTTAGATGGAGGCATCTTCTTAATAATTCCAAGGTATTAAGTTGATGGCTTTTCTTTGGCTTTTTTGGTGACCTTTTAGATAAATATTCAAACATAATTTGGTAGAAATTCCCAAGCATTTGGCAGGAATTGAAGTGGAGGCTTAAGGGGGAGGCGTAACTTTACACTTTTTTTTTCATGATGGGGTAGCTGGCTGGATAAGTGGCAGGCACAGCAAAGGTACCATTTTGATTAAATATATTATGGATGGTATTAAGATCCCAGAGCTCAATTTGGTCATCTGCAGAAGCACCAGGCTCAGGCTCAGGCTCCTCCTCAGGCTCTGATGTGGGATCAGAGTGGCAATTGAAGTTGAATAACTTCTCTTTGGGGTCTGAGGAGGAGTAGACAAATGGAGAGTGGGGGGGTAGGACTGTTTCCCTCTGGCTCAGGTGATGGAGTTGGGGTCTTGGGGAGAGTTTTGGCCTTAGAAGGCTTCTTCTTTGGGATAGTCTTGGCCTTTTTGGCCTTTAGAGGAGTGATCTTGAACTTTGAGGCCTTAGAGGCCTTGGGCGCAGCTTTGGTAATTGACTCTAGAGGCATCTAAAAGTGAATTAGTTTAAAAATATGAGCAATTTGAGGTTTGTTTTTAAAGAGAAAAATGAGAACTTTTTTGACATAAAAAGTAGTAATTTTTTACACAGAATTGTAGAAAAGATCTAAAAATATATAATATCAAAATTTCAATGTTTTTTGTACTGTAAAAATAATTTTTTATTAGTAACGCAAATAGGCAAACTTTGAGTTTTGACTGAAAACTTGATTTCAAAATGGCGTTTTTGAAGTGACGTAATTGAGGTGCCACAGCTCAAAAACATAGTGTTTTTGACCATTTTTTATATTGAATTAACAAATCTACAGTGGAACTACCTCAACCAAGCCAAAGAGTAAAACTTGAATTTCTCAAAAACTAGCTTATAAAACTGGGGTTAAAAAGTACCCAGTTGTTTAGAGGAGGTCAAAAAATATATATCTTCAAAGTTTCATATGTTTTCTTACATTTTTTAATACTATGATAATTGACGTGAAACTATACTTTTGAAAAGTGGAAAGCAGAAATACGGCAGGGGAATTGATCTAGCGTAACCTGGTGTCATAGGTAATTTCCCCTTATTTTTCCCTATCCATTGTGCACATTGAATCAATTGGGTGATATGAAACTTGGTGTAATTTGAAGTGATGTAAATTAAACTGGCATAATCACACCCTTCCATATTAAAATCACTATTAAAATATTTTATTAAGAGAACCCTTATCAATGTATTCATGTATAATAAAGTTATAAATTACATATAATAAAACTGGTTTTTTTTACCCAGCAATGACAATCACTAGAAGGACAATCCTAGTGGTGTCTATTTAGGTTGTTCTTAGTATAATTGTCTTGGAGTAATACTATAGGAACATCTTCTGGTACTATACAGCAGGCTTTGTTTTAGTTTGGGCATAAGCTTATTTTAGTTAAATATAAATAGCATGATTAAAAATGAGGTAAAGTCAAGATGGCGTAAACACGCCCCACACTAAGTGATCTCATATGTAAATAAAGTTAGCGGAATAAGATTTAATTGATCTGACTTGAAGTGACAGAATTGAGATGGCGTAAATTTGAGATGCCGCGTTAATAAAGTATATGTAAATTTTAACTATTTTATTTTTTTAAAAATTTTTGTGATTCAAAATCACTAACGCAAAAAATGCCATCTTGAATTAAATTTAAGATGGCGTAAATTGAAGTGGCGTTTTTAAGATGGCGTGTCCTACTGGCTGTAGTGGCACTGAAATAAGAAGGATCAGGTGATGCTTCACAAAGTCAAATCTGTGGCTTTTAAAAAAGTCATTGTACTAAAAAGGGTTCACAATTATTTAAATAAAATTAATATATTTCTATCTTTTTTAATTTATTTATTTGTTAGCTCTACAGTCAATGCAATATTTTGTTCATTATAATAAAAATATGTGTCTCTATATCTAGTATAAATAATTTTATTTAACTTTTGTACAAATTCTTACATGCCTATAATACAATTAAAAATCAATTCATTATATATAAATAATAATTTTTGAGTCCTAATAAAAACAAAAAAAAGTAAAAACAAATGAAATCTGGAGTGCTCATTTATTTGATTAGCTTGGAGGCAAGGGCTTTGAGGAGGAAGCATTTGAAGTGCTTGTAAAAAGCTGCCACCACATCAGGTGGCATCGCAAATTGACTGATCTCAAGAATGTTGAAGAGATCTTTGGTGTCCTGTGGGAGCCCTACTTTAACCTTATTCTTGATCCACCCAAAAACCTCCTTGATTGGATTCATAAATGGAGAATATGGGGGGAGGAAGAGGAGTCTCATTGGGCAGTCTGCAAGGCAGTGGCTGGCCAAATGGCTATTTTATCAATTGGCGGTAACTTGGACACAACCAGATCCACTTTGTGGAGCCCAACATTATCAAGCACAACAATGTTAGTTGTGCCCCAGTAATTAATCTGAAGGTACTCCTTGACAGTTTGGAGAAAATCAAGGAATATCCTGCTATTATGGGGCCCTTGATCATCTGATATTGATCCAACCCGCAAGGACCAAGAAGCGCTACCATGGAATAGGTCTGGGAACAGACAGCTGCATAATGTGCTACACCATCCTTGGACCCCTTCTCAACCCACCCATTCCTAGACCTTAGTGAGGAGGAAAATTACAATATATTGATTTAGAAGAACTGTACATTACCAGTCTCCTTTAGTGCCAGATAAGTCTCAGCATAAATGTGTTGATCTTCAATTGTTTTCTTGCTGTTCCTATTGTACGGAGAAACTCCAAGGACCTTCCAAGAGAAGCCCAATTTGACCATTTTTTTGTATACAAGAGTTTTAGAGACAGAAAGCCCAAACTCTGTGGCAAGCATTAATTGGACAGCAAGTGTGTCCAGGTGGCAATCCTTGGTTACTCACTGCTTGATTGCCTCAAAATGAATGAGTTGAAGTAGTTTGGGCTGTCTTTTTGCCTTGGCAGATTTGGCAATTGCCTAGTGTTGCCGTACTTTTTGTTAATATTGCCAATATATCTGGCTGTGACACCAAATTGGGACACAATATCCCAAACTGCCATTCCCCATTCAAGCAGTTTAGGAGAGCTTCACACTCATTATCTGTCAACTGATGCTGGTCCTTGGCTGATAAAGCGACATCCTGGCTGGCAGGCTCAATACAGGGGATGGGGACTTTTGTGTAGAAGATGGGATCACTCTTACTTGCAGTGGTGCCATCAATGGTTGAATAGATCACAGGCGCAGATGGCTCTTTGGTGGTGGCCAATGGCTCATAGGTAGTGTCAAAGATGTGGGGACAGGAAGTGACAACTCTTGGATCCAGAGTGCGGTACCAGGTGACAACTGGGTACAAAATGGAGGTGTAAGTAACCTTATTGTTCCTGGTGACCCTGGTATAGAAGACTTTGGTGGCAGGCCTTGAGAGCAGCTTCTGTCTAGGATTCAGGCTGCTGTTCCTGGCTTGAAATGCGGGAGGTGGTTAGCTGGCACTGACACCTTGGGAGGCCTGTGTGTTGGCATTACTCCCCTTGAAGTGTTCTGGGTCTATTCTTGGACCCTCTGAGACGCCCTTGTGAACAGGCTGCCATGCGGGCTGGTGCAGGAGCTGGTTGGGAATGTGATTGTCTGTCTATAAAAATAAAATAAAAATATATATTTTAGATTGAATATGTATTTATTTAAATTTTTGGTTTAGTTGTGAGTAGTTATTTTCTTCTTGATTTAGCCTTGAATAGTAACAGAATTTCTATATCTGTGATTTGAAATGTATAATATTGTTTCATTTCTGGGGTTTGGGTAATTTTAAAGTTTAATCACTTTTTATGTCTAAACATGGATATTGAGATTGAATTTTTAGTTTGATTTTAGTTGTGGTGGAGCTTCTTGATTTGGGTTGGTGTTTCTTAGTGTGCTTACTGTATATTAAATTTAGATTTCAGTTGCCGCAATTAATATCTGAGTTTACTAGTGTCATTCAAAAGTGATTTGAAATTTGGTTCTTGGATTTGACAATCCTGCAATTTTAAAAAACATAGTAAACTTAATGAAAATGGTTGATTGATTTGAACGCTTCAAATCTGATTTGAGTTAATTCATTTTGTCCATTGGAAATGTGCTGTTTGACTTGAACTTTGCAAAGTGTCTATGAGTTCCCGCATTTTCATATATTCAAATAAAAAAAGAATTCAATTTAATTTAGCTAAAAAAAGGCCATCCCGCAAAAGTGATTCAAAATTTTGACCAAGGATTTGACAATCCCACTTTTTTCTGTTTAGGTTCTGAATTTACAGTAAGGGTCACCCAATACAACCTT